>JBBPBO010001986.1:24049265-24356249 GCA_037974295.1 Cicer cuneatum | reverse complement strand
TTTCTTGTCTTTCCTTGATTGTATCATGGGACAAGACAATTTTGAGTGACCTTTCTTAGCACAAACAACACACAAAACATTAGAGGGAATATGTTCAGTTACAGTTACAGATTCATCAAATCCTAAGCCTCTTTTACCATTGTTACTAACTCTATAGATCATTAGATCATAGAAGCATATTTGCTTCTTTCCATACCATTAACAATAAAATCTTGTAAAACTTGTGCATGCATATCAGAATTACATAATTTATTTTTTACTTGATGTTGAACAAAGATTACTTTTTAGAGTTAGGTTTTTTGTAACACCCCGAGTTTAAAACACAGCGCGAGTGTTTTTTTTTAAACCGAAATAAATAAATAAAAGAAAATTTTTTTCGAAATTAATTCAAAGGAATTAAAAGAAAATTAAATTAATTCGTTTCACAAAATAGTACGTTGTAATTCCATCGATGAACGTAAGTAAATAATTTCATCATAATATCACTAAGTACTTAAACTTTGGGAATTAATAATAAACGTTAATACATTTCAAAACGACAGTGTCATATCATCTCAAAAAAAATACCCGGCCTGTGGCCCATTAAGCAGCACCAGAGTGCAGAAGAGATCAGCGGAAAAGTTATACAATAATTCCCAAAATAAACAATTACATCCACCGAAATCAAGACCCTATACAAAAAGTCTAAACTGATCATGCACTAAAGCTACAATAGCAAGGATTCCCTCCGCAGCCCATGCAAGTCTCGTCTGACTCCGCAGCTCACCTCGACGTAACGTCCTCCTCCTCATCATATAAGGAAGGATCAGTCTCCTTCGAAGTCAGATCAATATACAACCTGGGTTGCTTCAGCGGTGCCGAAATCACAACACAATCATCGGATATCCTAGATGGAACCAGAACATCATCTGCAACTAGCGTCGGTCTTTGATTCTCCTCTTCCACCTCAGTTTCATGTACAACTCCTCCAGTCACCGGGTTAGGAGTCACCACACCTACTGTGGCCTCCGTCTCAACCCCTCTATTCGGCTCCTCCGCGTCATCAAAAACTCCATGCGCCTCCAATACCAATTTGGAAGGTACAGGAAAGTCAATCCTCGTATGGGTGTGCTCCACATAGTCCACCACCTTGTTAGTCCTGCAGGTCCTCGCCAGTCTCCCCGTGTACGTCGCCCTGCTTGAGACGGGGTCGTATACCCAAGCAATAGGCAGGAGACGATCAATGAAATCGAGCGACGTTTCCGTCGTCTGGGGACCCACTAGTGATGGGTTTGGGGGGCATATGAGGGCAAAGCCCAATTTTTCCATAATAATAGTAAAGGGTCACCGACCAAAATTAACAAATAACACATAACATTTATGTCAATAATAACAAGCATATTCATGGCATGTTATATAACAATGATGATAAATAAGGATGCTCATTTTTAAATTTCATGATATGTATACCTTTCCAAACAGCAACCAATTTAATATAAAAATCAAGTTGTAAGTACAAATATCAATTCAGCAATCACACCAATTCATCAGAAATTCAACATTTCATAAGGTACTTACACACATCGATTTTCATCCATCAACATCATAACCAATCATAATTCACCGGTCAACCACCCCGATGCAATATGTATATGCTCATGTACTCAACTTCATGGAATTACCAAGGTGCAGTCGCTCACAGACCAGCACACGTGCAGTCTCTCACGGACCAGCACGATTTATATAAGTTAGACTTTAATGGCCAACATGACCGTGGTGCAATCTCTCACAGATCAGCACTAGTGCAGTTGCTCACAGACCAGCACTCGTGCAGTCACTCAACAGACCAGCACATTTCACGTACAACAAGGTACACTCGCTCACAAACCAGTACCGATGCAGTCGGTCTCAGACCAGCACTCGTGCAGTCGCTCACAGACCAGCACGTTTTGCGCATATCAAGGTACAGTCGCTCACAGACCAGTACCAGTGCAGTCGCTCACAGACTAGCATTCGTGCAATCGCTCACAGACCAGCACGTTTTATGCATTACTCTGTGGCCCATCGCGGTCACCACCTGACTATGCAATGTTTTCTCTTCACTGAAAACAGTATGCAAACATCAGAAAAATTCAGCCTTTTTATCATTTCCCCAAAACCATCTCAACCCAAATAATTTCATTATCATCACATCAACAAAAACATTCAAGCAGTTCATCATTTCCACTTCACACTATCTCAAAAACTCCATTTTAATTCATCACCAAGTCTTACAAATGTTTCCTCAACTCTTTAAGTTCATATGACAGTGTTTAAAACTAAGATTTTTGAAAAAAAAACAATCTGTATTCGAATACAGCTTCCTTGTATTCGAATACAGAAGCTAAACCAGTGCAAAATTAACACTCTGTACTCGAATCAGCTTCCTTGTATTCGAATACAGAAGCTAACACAGTGCAAAATTAGTATTTTTCACAACATCAGTAAAGATTTCAAAAACCTCGTCATCCCCACTTCAAAACTATCTCAAAAACTCCATTTTAATTTATCACAAGCCTTCCCAATATTTCTCAACTCTTTAAGTTCATATAACAGTGTTTAAAACTTGACTTTTCTGGAAAAAAAACGAATATGTATTCGAATACAGCTCCCTTTTATTCAAATACAGAAGCTAATATGGTGAAAAATCAGCATTCTGTATTCGAATACAAGGGTGTCGTATTCGAATACAGATGCGAATACAGTGGCAAAATTGCAATCCTGTATTCAAATACGACAGGGTCGTAGCCGAATACAGATGCTAAGTCAGAAGCAAAAATCCTGTATCTGTATTCGAATACAGAGGCCCGTATTCGAATACATGTTCAAAATTTTGAATAAAACAAAGCTTTGCAAGCTGTATTCGAATACACTCATGCCGTATTAAAATATACCTTCGAATTCAGTGAAATTTTACAGAAAACTTCAACATGTTTTCGAATTCTTTTCTTTGAAAAATCAACATAACACCAGAACAAAAGCACCATTCTTTTGAAACCACAAAACTCAAAACATTTCTTCATCAACAACAGATTTTTCAGAAACACCTTCACCCATTTAAAATCCTTCTCCTTTAAAAATCACCATCAACACAATCAACAACAAATATTTAACAACACAACAGAAAAACAGAATCATCACCGCCAGAATAACCTCAATGTTTTTCTTTAACCACAAAACTCATAACATTTTTCATCAACAACAGATTTTCCAGAAAAACACTTCCACCATTTTAAATCCCTTTCTTTTGATACCATCATCAAAATCAGATTGTTAACAACATAACAGAAAACAGAATCACCAACACCAGAACAATCTCACAGTTTTGCTTTAACCACCAAAACAGAATGTCAACCACAAAACAGAACACACATTTTTAAACGTTTTCATTTTGATCATTCCCAAAACAACATGCAAAGTATTTTCCAGTATTTCCACACAACCAAAACAACAATGTTGTATCAGCCAAAGCAGCAAACATCACATAATCATCAAAACATCAACATAATGCATTTTTCGCATTTTATAACAACATGCACAATAGTTTCGTTTTTCAAACCAGAAACTAAAATATGATCACACATCAAACATGCATTTACAGCCCTAAAATGAAATCTAGAAAGTGGAAGGTGCCCCTTACCTCTGTTACGTTTCTGCTCCCGTTCACATTTCTGTGACAAAAATCGGCGAAGTTTTCGTTTGCGTTCGCCGCTACCAAAGTTAGTTCTCTAGCTCCGTAATGAGGAAAGGAACAACTTTTGTTCTTGGTACTTGGTGGTTTGGTGCTTGGATTTCCAAGTAATCTCACTTTTGAGCAACTCTTTTTTTTTCTTCTATGAACGGGAAATAGAATTGGAAGAGGAAGAAGAAGGGTACTGTTTCATGCAGTAAGGGAGGAGGAAATGTGTTTGTGTTCCTTCTGTTCTGCCCTCTCCCATCTATATATAGACACATAGGTGCAACCTCACCCAACACATCAATATTATAAACTTGTTTGACCCTCCAGCACTTAACCAGTCTCGTCGCAATTAGCAAATAACATCTTAATTAACTGCCTGATAATTTAATTACTTGTAATTAAATTTAGTTTATCCTACATCCAATAATTTTATTTCAACCTCCAAAATAAATATTTATATATATATATTTTTACATAAAATATACATATATTAAATATTTTACAATTATTCCCCAAAATAAACTTAATATTAAATCCATAATTTAATTTTAAATTTAAGGGTCTTACATTGTCAGACTTAAGCTCAGCAATATCAGATTTAAGAGTTGCATTTTCTGTTTTACATTCTGCATTTTGATTCTTTAAAACATCGGTTTCTTTGGTTAGAATTGAATTTTCTTTCCTAAGTGTTTTCAGTTTCAAAGACAATTTGTTGTTGATATTTAAAATATCATTCATTGTAGTAATTAAATCAGATCGAGTAAGTTCAGAAAATAGATCGAGTAAGTTTTGCTTCCAGAATCAAATTCTGTATCGGATCCAGAAGCAGCGCTTGTGTGAGCCATCAGATCCAGTTTTGTTTCTGATTCACTTCCAGAATCAGAGTCTGGTTTGGATCCAGGGCTAATTCTACTTCTTTTGATTTCTTTTCAGAGTTGGATCTAGAGGCAGAATGAGTGCGAACTGTCCGAGCCAATTTTGCTTCTTCTGATTCACTTCCAGAGTCAGATTTTATGTTGGATCCAGAGGTAGAATTTATGTGAGCCATCATGGCTAATTCTGCTTTTTCATCTTCAGAAGATTTATCTTAATCATCCCATGTTGCCATTAGATTTTTCTTCTTCAGACTGGAGTCTTTCTTTTGACGTTTTCCTTTCTCCAGGTTTGTGCATTCTCACTTGATGTGTCCAGGTTCATTGCATTCATAGCAGATGATACTTTCTTTGTCATGTTCATCCTTTCCTCTGTTGGAATGCTTGGAATACCTCAAGGGAAACTTCTTCCTTCTATTTTGCCGTATCTTGAGAACCTTTTTGGTTATGAAAGCAATGTCTTCTTCTCTTGGTCCTCAGAATCACTATCTTTTGACTATGCTTCTGCTTTTGCTTTTAGAACTTTCTTCTGTTTAGATTTTAAGGCTATGGTTTTGTTCTTATTCTTGGGCTCATCTTCTTCTAGCTCTATTTCATGTGACTTGAGAGAGCTGATTAATTCTTCCAACGTCAGAGTGTTCAAGTCCTTTGCTTCCAGAATGGCATTGACCTTTGGTCTCCACTTGGTTGGCAGAATTCTAAGGATTTTCTTCACGTGGTCATATAACTCTTCTTGATTACTCTTAATCCTGAGACTAAAGGTTGGAATCTGGAAAACATTGCTTCAATGTCTTCATCTTCTTCCATCTTGAATAACTTGTACTTCTTGACTAGAATGTTGTCCTTTGCTTCTTGAACTTGCTTGTTGCCTTCGTAACTCATAATCAGACTATGATAGATGCTCTTTGTTGTTTCTCTGTTAGTGCATTTGTCAAACTCCTTGAATATGATTGCATTGATCATGAATGTTCTGGATTTGTGATGCAACTTGAACATCTTCTTCTGGTCAGCATCCATATCTCTCTTGGAAATTTTAACACCATCGGCATCTTCTGGAGCAGTATAACCATTTTCCACCAAGTCCCAAAGTTTAGAATCTTGTGAAATAAAAAAACTTCTCAGTCTGTCCTTCCAGTATTCAAATCGTTCTCCATCAAACAGAAGTGGTCTGTTAATGTTTCCTCTAGTAGCTTCTTCATTGAATCCGGACATGTTGATCCCTTATATCTTTCCTCAAACACTGTAAAGTGCTCAGCCTTGAAATTAGGCTCTGATACCAATTGAAGGTGCAAAGACGAGAAAGGGGGTTAAATTGTGTTTGCAAAACTTGAATTCTTTTGTTCAATTGATGCAAATTATTTGATGAATAAATAATCAGATTTAGCAGCGGATAATCACAACATAAGAACACAGCAATTTATCCTGGTTCACTTTTAACTAGGCTACGTCCAATCCCTTATTCAAAAGGCCTTTTTCACTAATTCAAACTCCTTTGAATTACAACACCACTGACCATTCAAGCCAGTCTTCCCAAACAACCTCACAACCCCAGACTTTTGAGGAACAACAACACCTTGACTATACCAGCCAAGTCTTCTCAAACAATTTGAAAACCAAGACTTTTGAGAAACAACAACACCTTTACTATACCAGCCAAGTCTTCTCAAACAGTCTGACAAATCCAGACTTTTGAGGATTTTCACAACCTTAAACCTACAAGCTAAGTCTTTTTCTAACAACCTGACAACCCCAGATTTTAGAAGAAACTTCAACACTATAGGATTTTATACAAGGGATCGAAATTAGAACTGAGTAATTACTTCTAGAAAGTTGATACTCACAATAAGCTTAAAGTGAACTAGAGTGTTTGCTTCTGAAAATTTATGATGACGATCTGCTTCACACTCTAATAAAAGAACTCTTAGAAAATATTTATCTTTTAAGCAAGTGTTTTTCTCCTTTGAACTCTTTGAGTACTTTTAGAAATTTTTTGCTCGAGTTCTTCTAATTTCGATGCTTTATTCTTCATCATTAAGCCTCTATTTATAGTTGAAATTAGAGCTTCACTTTGATCTGATGCTTTACTTCTGGAGTGTATTTCGATTAATTCTATTTTGTGAATATTCTAGAGTATTTTGCTCAGATTTTGTTTCTGGAGTCTTTTGCTCCGATTCTGTTTTGAGCATTTTGCTCAGATTTTGTTTTGAGCATACTTTTAGCTATATTATGTTTCTTGAGTCTTTTTCTCCAATTATGTTTTGAGAATTTTTCTCAGATTCTGTTTTGAGCATACTTTCAGCTTCTCATGATGTAGCCTCTGATTTCTGCTTCTGGTGACGTCATCTTCTGATTTTTCATTCTTCTTCTAAGTCAAAATACGATTTTCATAAAATACATTTGTTAACATCAAAACTTTAATTGCAAGAACCAACTTGGTTCCAACATTAGGTTCAATGGGTAATAACAAGTCATATTGATATGAGATGAGCATGTTATTATATTTGAGAGAAGCATGATTCCTGACGCGATGCAAGGTTTAGATAATAGAAACTCTTAATGAGATCTATACTCTATGTGGAGAGAATATCTAGCTACAGGAGTACTCTTGATAGACTCACTAATGTGAATGTGGAAGTGGGGATGCTTCGTATGAAATTTCGAGGCAAAATTCCTAGAGCGTTCACTATACTGGGATAAACATGCAAGGCCATTAACGCACAGACTTATGAGAATACACCCTATGAAAAGGTTGTGTGTGGGTTTGATGTTAGGGATAGAGTTCAAGACTACGAGTCACTCTTGTTCAATATGAATCTCATTTACTATGCAAAAGTTCAAGTCAGAAGACACATCTGCTTATGCACAATCTTATAGAAGCGTTTGACGCTACTTCAAAAAAAAATTTTGATTCAAGTGGGGGATAACCAAAAGCAGAAGAACCTGTCCCAATAATTTCGTCGGTAGAAAAAATAATATTTTTTGTTGCCATCTTTTGATTTAATATTAGTCAATTCACAATTCTATCATGTTTGTGTTGCCTCTTCTATTCATGTACCAATATGAGTTATCATTTTATTTTACTCACCTTTGGCTATCATTTTGACACGTGAAAGTCATGATTAAAACTAGGCTCCATATATTTTGTAGCTTCTAAAGTCATGCTGATGAGAATGAAGAGTATGTTGTTAATGAAACTACCAATAATGATTCATGTGTTGGTGGTTTAGGAGTTAATGATAGTCAAGAACCTTCCATTGGAATAGAATTTGAGTCACAGGAAAATGTTTGTTCATTCTACTCTCATTATACTAAATACATTGGGTTTAGAATTTTTATTAAAACTAGTAGTTGTTCAATGATTTTTGGCTAATTTATTGATGTCAAATATGCTTGTACAAGATATGGAAAAAAGAGAGCGATCACCACACATAATCCACGTCCTTGTTTGAAGGTGGATTGTGAGGCTAGCTTACGTATTAAAAGAAGTTGTGATGGGAAATGGATTGCTCACAGCTTTATTAAAGATCACAATGATGAGTTTTTTCCAACATATGCACATGATCACAATCATGAGCTTTTTCCAGCATATGCACAATATTTTCCTTGCCATAAAAGAAATAATAAAGTTAAAAAAATGTATCGAAACTTTGCAACATGATGGAGTGAGAACAACCAAAATTTACGCCACAGTGGCCAAACAACATGGAGGATATGAAAGCATTGGTTGCTTGGAGAAAGACATGAGAAATCATTTAGATAAACGTCGTAATTTGACTTTATAATCCGAAGATGCAAATGCAATGTTGGAGTGCTTTATGCTTATGCAATATTTTTTATGCAATTGATTTGGATGGTGAAGATCGTGTGAAAAATGTATTTTAGGTAGATACAAAAGGTAGAGATGATTATCAAGAGTTTGGAGATATAATTTCATTTGATACAACGTATATTACAAATGAGTACAAAATGTCATATTAATAATCACATTCAATCAAGCTTACTTGGTTGCATATTACTAGTAGATGAGACCTCAAATACTTTCATATGGTTGATAAAAACATGGCTTAGAAAAATGGGCGGGAAACCTCTAAACGCAATAATAACATACAAAGACAGCAATAAAAATGGCTATTAGAGTGGTATTTCCAAATACTCGACATCGATTTTGTATGTGGCATATATTTAGAAACGTTCTTGAGAAGCTTAGTCATATATTAAGAAAAAATTATGACTTCACGAGATTTCTCAACTCAACAATTTACAAGTCTTGGTCAAATGAACAATTTGAGGATAAATGGCAATAAATGATGGAAAAATTTCAGCTACAAGAAAATGATTGGATTGCATTTTTTGGTGGTATGTCAACAACCAAGTGTTCGGAGAGCATCAACTCTTTTTTCAACAAATATGCATGTAAAAAAACTACATTAAAAGAGTGTTGAAAAATATAAAGTTGCTTTGTAGGATAGAGAAGAGGCAGAAAATAAGCTGATTCCATGGCAGAAGCAACCCGTTCTTAAAATTCCTTCACCTTTTGAAAAGCAAATGTAGGTGATTTACATGCATGAAGTTTTGGGATTATCCAGAACTCATATTTTGAAAAACAATAAAGATATTAATTGACGGCAATTCTAGCCATTGGTGTCTTTGTTTTTCCACCACACTATATATTGAGAAGATGAACCGATGATGTTAGAAGAAATCTTGATAAAAGAAAAATGAATGAAGATGTTGGTTTCAATAAAGAGAGATTTTTTCATTTATATGAAAAAGCTATTGAATTTCTCGAGAAAGGATCATTAAATAACGAGAGTTACAATTTTGATAATACGAAGATATGCCTTAAATCAACAACTAATTAGAGTTAGTTATTGTTATAACTAACTATGGTTATAACAAGGTAGTTATAATTAGTTAAGCTAGCTTGTTATTGCATACTATATATAATTGTATAATGCACCTGTTGTAATAATGTTGTGCATGAGAGAGTGATATTGTATCTTAGTCAATCAACCAAGAAAGGATTCACAGATTCATAAGAAAGGAGATTGTAGAAAAAACTAGTATTGATGTGTTCTCAACAGAGATACTAGGAGATTACAATTGAAGAGTGTTTAATCTTGTAATTCGATACTCACAGTGAATTGCTTTGCTTCCTTGCCCGTGGCGTAGGTCTCAAATAATTGAGACCGAACACATATATATATATATATGGTCTTGTCCTTGCCTTTATCTTTCTTTAATTTCGTTTAACATTGATATTGAAAACTGCAGTTCTGTTTTACTAGAGAACGTTCTTCGTTTCAGTTTTCACATAACCAAGAAAGTTCTCTGTTTTTTGCATTTTCTGTTTTTGCTTTTGTTGGTTATTCATTGTTTTAGATGCCAATCATTTTTTCCACAATTGGTGCCGTCTGTGGGAAGAAAGGAAACAACGAGTGGAACCACAAAGTTTGATATTAAAAAGTTCAATGGATCAAATGATTTTGGTCTTTGGAAGATAAAGATGCGTGTTGTTCTGGTACAATAAGGTTTGGTGAATGCATTGAAGGGTGAATCTGCTCTTCCTACAACAATGACTGCTCATGAAAAGGAGGAACTGATTGAAAAGGAAAAGAGTGTTGTCATCTTGTGTCTTGGAGATAAAGCTTTAAGGGAAGTTGCAAGAGAACCAACAGCAGCAGCCTTATGGCTTAAACTTGAGTTTCTCTATATGACTAAATTAGTTTCAAATAGGCTCTTCTTGAAACAACAATTGTTACTTTTAAATGAATGAAGAAAAATCTGTTGAAGTACAAATTGCTGATTTTAAGAAGATTCTTGATGATTTAGAAAATCTAGAAGTCAAGTTGGATGATGAAGACAAAGCTCTGATTCTTTTGAATGCCCTCCCAAGTTCATATGAACACTTCAAGGATGCTATCATGTTTGGAAGAGAACAAACAACTACTCTTGAAGAAGTGCATGCCTCAATCCGGACAAAGGAAAGTTATAAAAGACATGAAATCAAGAACGATAATCATGTTGAAAGTCTGAATGTTACCAGAGGAAGAACTGACAAGAAAGGATCAAATGGAAATAAGCATGGGTCCAAGTCAGAAACTAATCCTGAATGGAAGTATAAATGCTTTCATTGTCATAAGAAGGGACATTTCAAGAAAGACTGCCTTGAAAGAAAGGAATCAAGAACGTTCTCTGCTTCTAGAAATGTTGCGTTTGTTAATGTTGGCTATGAATATGTAGAAGCCTTTGATGATTTCAAACTTTGAAGGTGAAAATAACTGGATATCAGACTCAGGATGTACGTTCCACATGTGCCCAAGGAAAGATTATTTTGAATCAATAGATCTTCATGATGGTGGAGTCGTTTTTCTTGGAAACAACAAACCATGCAAGGTACAAGGCAAGGGAACCATCAGATTTAGAATGTTCAATGGCAAGGAGGTACTATTAAAGGATGTAAGGTACATACCTGAATTAAAAAGAAATTTAATTTCCGTTGGCATGTTTGATATATTAGGATATTCTACAAATATAATGAATGGTATCATGACTATTAATAATAAAGATGATATCATTGTTACAGGCATAAAAAGAAATGGTTTGTACGTTTTAGATGGTTCTACCATAATTGCACAAGCTTCAATTGCTAGTTCAAATTTACATTCATCTACTAGAATATGGCATATGAGGTTAGGACATGTAAGTGAAAAAGGCATAATTGAGTTATCAAAACATAATTTGCTTAATGGTGACAAAATTGAAAAA
Organism: Cicer cuneatum; assembly: GCA_037974295.1. Classification (NCBI taxonomy): domain Eukaryota; kingdom Viridiplantae; phylum Streptophyta; class Magnoliopsida; order Fabales; family Fabaceae; genus Cicer; species Cicer cuneatum. The sequence goes on along the minus strand of JBBPBO010001986.1, from coordinate 24,344,912 downwards.
TTGGAATTTTGTGATCATTGTATTCTAGGAAAGTCTAAGAGGATCAGTTTTGGTGTTGGTCAACACAATACTTCTAGACCTTTTGAATTCTGATTTGTGGGGACCTTTTAGGACAAAAACTCATGTTGGCTGTTCTTACTTCTTAACTATCATTGATGATTATTCTAGGAAAGTATGGATTTATATCATTAAAAATAAAATTGACACTTTTATGATATTTAAAGAATGGCGGCATATGCGAATTGGAACTCAAAAGGAAACAAAACTGAAGTGTTTAAGAACTAACAATGGTCTAGAATATCTTTCAGAGCAGTTTAATAAGTATTGCAGGGACTTAGGAATTCAAAGACATAAAACAGTTGTCCACTCCACAGCAAAACGACATTGTTGAAAGGATGAACAAAACAATCTTGGAAATTGTCAGATGTATGATCATGAGTGCAGGACTTCCTAAGACATTATGGGGTGAAGCTGCAGTAACAGCAGTATACTTGATCAATAGATGTCCCTCATTAGCTATTGGATTCAAGACTTCAATTGAGATATGGAGTGGCAAGCCAGCTAACTACTCAAATCTGAAGGTATTTGGTTCATTAGCATTTGTTCACACCAGGCAGAATAAACTGGACCCCAGAGCAATCGAATGTGTTTTTATTGGATATCCTAAAGGAATTAAAGGTTACAAGTTGTGGAGAATTGATCAAGATTCTCCCAAGTGCATCATATCAAGAGATGTAGTGTTTGATGAAACAAGAATGGCCATGATTGACAAGGACCATCAGCAAGACACTGTCACAAGCTGTCATACTTAGAGTGTTTAGATTAAGGTGGAGTTACCTGAAAATCAGGAGATTAATCATGAAAACATAATTGATACATCACTGAAAGATAATGTTGAAACAGAACTAGATTTGGAAAATTACAACTTGGTAAGAGACAGAGAAAGAAGGATTATTTAGCCTCCAATCAGGTATGGTCAAGCAGATTTAATTTTTTATACGTTAAGTGTTGCTGAATATCTTCAAGGAGTTGAACCAAGCAACTACAACGAAGCAATTAACAGTACAGACAGAAGCTTGGTTGACAATTATGGATGATGAGATGCAGTCACTAGAAAAGAGTCAAACATGGATTTTAGTTGACATTCCTAAGAATCAGAGGATAATTGGATTAAAATGAGTGTTCAAGAGAAAAGAAGGCATTCAAGGACAAGAGAAGATAAGGTTCAAAGCAAGGTTAGTTGCAAAAGGATTTTCTCAGCTTGAAGAGATAGATTACAATGAAGTCTTTGCACCTATTGTGAAACATTGTTCTATCAGAATTTTACTTTCGATCGTAACTCAGAATGACATGGAATTAAAGCAGCTGGATGTCAAAACAGCATTCCTTCATGGTGATCTTGAAGAAACCATTTATATGCAGCAACCTGAAGGTTTTACTAAAGGTCGTAACAAGGTTTGTCTCCTAAAGAAATCATTGTATGGTCTGAAGCAAAGTCCTTGACAATGGTACAGAAAGTTTGATGATTTCGTGATAAGGAGTGGTTCCCAAAGATGCATTTTGATAGTTGCGTTTACTTTCTGAAGGAACGGAGAATGTTCTGCAAAAAGTCCAAAATGTTCACTGGCGCATAACAGAAATGGATAATGTTCTGCCGAAGGTCCAAAATGTTCACTGGCACAGAACAGAAATGAAGAATGTTCTGCAGAAAAGTCTAGAATGTTCAATGGTGCAGAACAGAAACGGAGAATATTCTTCAGAAGGTCTAGAATGTTCTCTTAAGCATAACAGAAACGGAGAATGTTCTCCTATTTACCTATTACTCTGTGTATATGATATTATCCTTGCAAGCTCAAATAAGGACCAGATTAAAAGACTCAAATCTAACCTTAGTAATGAGTTTGAGATGAAAGAACTTGGAGAGGCCAAAAGGATCTTAGGTATGGATATAAAAAGGGACAGAATGAAGAGGGATTTATTTCTTTCACAAGCTAACTTCTTGAAGAAAGTTGTCACTAAATTCAGAATGCATGAATCAAGGCATGTTACTACTCCCTTGGGACAAAATTTCAAATTGTCCATGCAGGACTCACCTAAGACTGATGAAGAAAGACATAGAATGAGTACCATTCCGTATGCTAGTAGAGTTGGCATCATAATGTATGGTATGATCTGCAGCAGACCAGATTTGGCGCATGCTGTGAATGTTGTAAGAAGATTTATGACAGATCCAAGGGCATTACATTGGTCAGCACTCAAGTGGATTATGAGGTACTTAAATGGCTCTCTGACAGCAGGCTTGAAGTTCAAGAAGGTTCATCATGACAAGGAACCAATTAAGGGATATGTGTGAAGGTGCAAACACGAGAAGGGGGGTTGAATTGTGTTTGACTTAACTTGAATACTTTTCCTGTTTTTATACCTTCAAAACAAAACATGATGTATAATTAAAAACAGAGTTAGCAGCGGATAAAAGTAAAAATAAAACTCACAGTTTTTATACTGGTTCACCGTTAACGAGGCTACGTCCAGTCCCTTCACCTTGAAGGATTTCACTAATTCAACCCTTGAATTACAACCTTGCTACTGACCCTCCAAGTCAGTCTTCTCAAACAGTCTAACAATCCTAGACTTCTTTGAGGAATGCAACTCCTGTCCTCAGCCAATCTGACGATCCTAGATTGTAGAAGAAATCACAACACTATAAATCTAATTGCCAAGTAATCTGCTACCCCTTCTGACTCCCTCAGATTGTAGACTCTACTTCAACAACTTAGATTTGACACAGTGGAAGGAAAATAACACGAGTACTTGCTTCTTGAAAGCTGGAACTCACAATTGACTTCTATGAAAATTTGAGAGTGTTTGCTTTGGAAGTGTATGACTCTTTCGTGATTTTCGATTCTTTAGTATTCTGCCTTGAGCCTCCTTTTATAGATGCAGATTTGGGCCTCTTCCAATGCTTAAATTCGAGCTGAATCTTGCTGGATTCTCTGTAAAAATAACTTGACAAATTGGGCTTCATATAAATAAAAAACATATCTTCAGATTTCCTTTCCAAATAACTGGCCAATTAAATCTGTTGGTTCCTTCCCGCCACAGCTCCTGAATTCCACAACACCTCACTTTATTTTTGTAATAAATCTTTTTAATCCTTTGATCAAAATAAATTAAATTCTACACCGTATAAATTTCCTGATTAAATCTGGACCATTGGATCTATATGCGCTAGTCTACATCTGGACCATACTGATTGTTATGCTGTGATCCTCTGATTTCGGCCTTCCCTGGACCACACTTCCTGACCCTCTGATCTTATGATTTCGGCCATCTTGGAGGCGCATCTGATATGCTATAATCCTCTGAATTCGGCCTTGGCTGGACTATACATTCTGTCCTCTGATTTCGGCCAACACTGGGCCATGGTCTGATTTTCTGATCTGGACCATCACCGGACCAAATAATTAATTCTGAACCACTAATTTGGAAATCTTCCATCTGATCTGGACTTTGGTCTGGATTAAATTAAAATTAAATCTGGACAATAAATATTTCAGTATGGGCATTTTACCTTTGATTTTAGATCAGTCCTGGATCATTCTAGAAATCATTTCTTCTTGTCTTGACTTAGTTTCATGCCCTGAATCATGCTATCTTATGGTCTGGGTCATATCTGGATTGATTCTCTTGTTCTGGACCCTTAAACATAGCTTCTATTTGAGTCTGGAACAAGTCTGGGCAGTTTAATATTTCACTGCCAAGCCATCTTCTGGTCACAATAACTTCTGGAATCAATTTGTTATTTGATTCCTCTTGGTCTGGATCAACTCTCCCTCTGGCAGGCTTTCCTCTGGTATGATCCATGTTTCCTTCTGATTTTTCTTCCTTCTGTTCTGGGCCAGCAAACATATCTTCTGGTGATGTTTTGACATCCTGGAACATCTTCTGGAAATTCCATAATTCATTTTCCTTTGATCTTCTGCTTCTGATTTCTTCATATTCTGATTGTATTTAATTTAATAATTCATGGTACAAAATAAGTTTACATTGAGTGCTTTTGTAACCATCAAAATCCTAAGTACTTAGAACCAACTTGGTTCCAACAATGTGGACTCAGATTATGCTGGAAACATGGATCCTAGAAAATCAATTTCTGGTTATGTTTTCACTTTATATGGAACAGCAGTAAGTTGTAAAGCGATTACACAATCTGTGGTAGCATTCTCCACAACTCAAGTTGAATTCATTGCTCTTACTGAAGGTGTTAAGGAAGCTATATGGATGAAGGGTGTGATTGGTGAATTAGGAATAAAACAAGATGGTGTTTAAATATTCTATGACAGTCAAAGTGCTATTCACCTATCCAAACATCAAGTGTATCATGATAAGTCTAAACACATTGATGTTAAGTTTCATTTCGTAAGGGATGTGATTGATTCAAAATAGGTTTTAGTAGAAAAAATTGCAACTGATGAGAATCCTACAAATGCCATCACAAAGTCACTTTCACCAACTAAGTTCAAGCACTGCTTGGACATAGTTGGTTTTTGCAATGAATAAAGTTGATACATGGAAGCAAAGGCTATTGATGAATAATTCTGATATTGAGTCAAGGTGGAGAATTGTGAAGATATGCCTCAAATCAACAACTAATTAGAGTTAGTTATTGTTATAACTAACTATGGTTATAACAAGGTAGTTATAGTTAGTTCAGCTAGCTTGTAATTGCATACTATATATAATTGTATAATGCACTTGTTGTAATAATGTTGTGCATGAGTGAGTGATATTGTATCTTAGTCAATCAACCGAGAAAAGATTCATATATTCAGAAGAAAGGAGATTAAAAGAGTGAGAAAGGAGATTGTAGAAAAAACTAGTATTGTTGGGTTCTCAACAGTGAAAGATATTAGGAGATTACAATTGAACAGTCTTTAATCTTATAACTCGATACTCATAGTGAATTCTTTTGCTTCCTTGCCCGTGACGTAGGTCTCAAATAATTGAGACGGAACACGTAATGCTGATCTTATCCTTGCCTTTATGTTTCTTTAATTTTGTTTAACATTGATATTGAAAACTGCAGTTCTGTTTTACAGGAGAACGTTCTTCGTTTCAGTTTTCAAAAAACCAAGAACGTTCTCCGTTTTCTGCATTTTCTATTTTTGCTTTTGTTGGTTATTCATTGTTTTAGATCCCAATCATTATTTCAATAGACGCGTAACTAATATTAAATCTTTGAAATTTGACAAGGAAAATGTTGGAAAGAATACTTTATGTGTAAAGCATTTACTTGATCCTCAAGTATCAAAAACAAAAAGAGCTACAAAAGGATGAATACTGAAATCGAGAAATTTCGTAAGAGGACATCTACCGGTAAAGTGAAAAAGGCTAGAAGTCTGGACTTATTAAAAAAGTTTCCACTTTATCAAAAAGCTTCAATGTTCTTATTTTGACATGATTTTCATTTATTTTGAATTAATTTTATCAAATTGAAGTATGAACTTGCTCAAAGAGAAACAATAAATTTGTCTAATGTTTCCAAGGATGAGGTGGTACTGGTGTCAACAATGTAGAACGAGAAGCACAAAAAATAGGGGTTTAAATTGTGTTTAATTTTAAAAAATCGTTTGTAAAGAGACTAAACCAACACGACAGCGTTGTCCAATCCATTCACCTGAAAGATTTAATCCACTTATTCACCATCCAATTACACTTCCACTAAACACATACTAGTCAAATTGATTGTGTTCGAGTCTTCTCAATATTTTAACTTAGTGCAATCAAACTCGTGAGGGATGCAACCACTATTGGGCTAGGTTATAAGAGAATAGGTTTAGGTTTTTTAAAAATAATCTCACACAAGAGGGTGTTTAAAAACTTGTACTCTCATAAATATTTCTCAAGACTATGTAAAACAAAAGTTAAGAGTAAGAGTGCAAAGATAATTGTATTAAGCTTATATTAGTATGTTGTTTCTTGTGTTTTGCATGTAAGGATTGCACGTTCTTTTATATAGATCTTTAAGATTTTTGGTTCTTGTCCTAATTGCAAGAAATCAACATGTATAATGCATTTTCGTATCAAATCTTTTGAGATTGATTCGTCATTAAAAACTTGTCAAAATGAGTCCTTGTAATTTATTATGTGTATCATGGTGCAAATACAGAAGGAGAATAGACCTTCAGACACAAAGAGTATTTAGGGTGTTTGTCAGAGGATACGCAAGAACTATGTCTTCTACGGAGAATAGACTATCAATAGAGCATTGTCTTCTATTAGATTATTGACATTCATCAGAGCATATATAATTTGCTAGAGTCGAACAATTAAATGTTTGATGCGATTTTCAAAGGCAGACAATCATATTCTTGTTGTAGTCATCGGATGTAGACAAATCAGAGCATTAGTTGTATTTGCTTGAAACACTAGAGGTGCGTAGTAGAGCGTGTTCACCAGACCTGACATAAGTACTTAGAAGTGGAGTCCTAGTGTTTCTTCATCTTAATCCAATCATCAGAGGATACAAAATATGATCATACAAAATTCAATTCATTTGGGAACTGCACACTTAATCAGAACATTATGAAGGTGCAAAAACATGAGAAGGAGGATTGAATTATCTTTTTCCTTATTAAAAACTTCATCTAAAAAATATGATTTGGGATACTAGTACAAATATAATAGATCAAAAGTAGCAATAAAACAAAGTATTAGGAAAGAGTGAAAAACACCAGGATTTATACCAGTTCACTACCAACGTGGTAGCTATGTCCAGTCCCCTCACACAAAAGGGTTTATCCACTAACTCTGAACGTGAATTACAACACCTAACCCTACAACCTAATCTTCTCAACTTCTAACCTGAAACCTACAAACCTTTGAGGCACTACAACACCTTAAACCTACAAGTCAAGTCTTCTCAACTTCCAACTTGAAAAACGTAGAAGTCGTTGAGGCAAAATAGCCACAATTGGGTTGGTTACAAAAGGGTAAAACTTGGTTCTGTGTTACTTCTTCTAAGTAGAATGATTACAATGAATTACACAATTAAAAAAAATCATTAGGTAATTTAAATTGAATTAGTGTCTTTTCTTTGAAACTGAATACTTACAGATTTATTTTTGTGTTCGTAAGATTTAATGAGTTGTTGTGTTATATATTCTTCATCAAAATTGATCCCTTTATATGGCATAAATTAGGGTTTCAACACTGTCCCAAACAAATTCTGAGCATATTTCCTTGGGCGAGGTCAACAAAGATCATCATAAAAAATAATCCTTAATAAATACGATTTGGGAATATGACAGTTAAAACTTGATTAATTCCAAAATGAATCTTCAACAAAATCTTCTATTATGATTGTGTGCAAGAATGTCCAGATAGCGCTTGAAAGTAATTCTCCTTGAATCTTCTGAGTGTATATTCCTTGCACGAGGTCAACAGAGTTCTTCATAAAAAATAAACCTTGATAGATACGATTTTGGTATATGACTGTTGAAGTTTGTTAACTCCAAAATGAATCTTCAACCAAATATTCTAGAATGATTATGTGTGAGAATGTTCAGATAACACTTGAAAATCATTCTCCTTGAATCTTCTATTCCTTAATAGCTATAGTTTGGGAATATGATCGTTGAAGCTTGATTAATTCCAAAATGAATCTTTAGTCATACCTTCTAGAATGATTCTGTGGGAGAATGACCAGATAACGCTTGAAAATACTTCTCCTTGAATCTTCTTCCATACGCTTGTTTAAGAACAGTTGGAACAGATCATACTCTATTCCTGGACCTTCAGAATCATGAAACAACTGAATCACCATCAAAGTGTTGACTTTCCATCAAAGTCATTGACTTTCTTCATTAGAACATAACTTGATCACTAGAGTCAGATGATGTGTTGTTTGGTTCAGTTAGTCAGAAGCAGAGGCACAACTACATGACACAAAATTAGTGGCATGGGCAACATCCCCTTGTTGCATCTTCAGAGCATGCTACATATCAGAGGTAGCATCTGTTGGAACCAAGTTGGTTCTATACTTAGAATTTTGATGTTAACAAAAGTATTTTATGTAAATAGTATTTTGACTTAGAAGAACAAATCAGAAGCTCTGCAAAATCAGAGGATGACACCACCAGAAGATACATCCAGAGGAAGCAACTAGAAGACAAAAATGTCACCAGAAAGTTCGGCCAGAGAATGCATCCAGAAGGTACCAGAGGATGCATCCAGAGGACACCAGAGGATACACTTCCAGAGGATATTAGAGGATGTCATCAAAGGTCAAATAACATCATCAGAGGATATCTTTCTTGGCCCAGATCAGATGGAAGCAGAGTCCAGAAGGAGACCTGGTCTAGACCAGAAAGAATCATAAGTCAGACTTGGTCCATACTTAATCCTGACCAGAGGATAGCTTGGTAGTGTTTATAAGAATCAATCCAGACATAATCCAGACATGGGCCAGAGCAGAAGATAACTGGTCCAGAACAAATGACTTAGTCCAACTTAGTCCAGATCAGAAGAAATGATTGTCCAGATTTAATCCTGACTTGATCCAGATCAGAAGGTAAATGTCCAAATTAAAAGATCAATGGTCCAGATTAAATTATCATAAGTTCAGATTTAATTCAGAATCAATCCAGACTCAGTCCAGACTTGGTCTATATCAGAGGGAAAATGTTCAGATCAATGGTCCAGATTTAATTATCATGGCCCAGTGTTGGCCGAGATCAGAAGATCAGATCATGTGGTCCAGTGTTGGCCGAGATCATAGGATCAAAGAATTGGGGTAGATCAGATTATATGGTCCAGAGGTGGTCGAGATCAGAAGATCATACGGTCCATATTTTAATCATGATGAAAATTAGTGATAACTTGATTAAAATTCAAAGAAGACTTGATTAAATTTTGATAGAAATTTGATCAAAGTATTAAGGGGATTCGATTCAAAAATTACTGAAGACTTGAAGAAATTCGAATGCAATCTAAAGCTTAAAAAGATATGGTTTGAAATTAAAAGAAATAAGATTGGTCAATAGAATTTTCAAATGCAATCTGAAGCTAAAAAGATACGATTTTTATTTAAGTGAAACCCGATTGGCCAAGTTATTTTTGCAAGAGAATCTAGACAGATACAGCTCGAATTTGATCATGGAAGAAACCCTAATCTTCATCGATAGAAGAAGGCTCAAGACAAAAGACTTAGCATCGAAAATCAGTAAAAGAGTCATAAACTTCCATAAGCAAACACTCGAGTTTTTCAGTGAGGTTAATTGTGGGTATCAGCTTTCCAAAAGCAAGCACTGTTGTTTTCGTTCCCCTTGTGTTAAATCTATATTGTTGAAGTAGAGTCTACAATCTGATGAATCATAAGAAGTAGTAGGTGACTTAGCAATTAGATTCAAGGTGTTGTAATTCCTTCTGCAATTTGGAGTTGTCAGATTGGTAGGAGAAGACTTGACTTGAGAATTCAAGGTGTTATGTTCCTCAAAAGTCTAGGATTGTTAGACTATTTGGAAAGACTGACTTGGAGGGTCAGTAGTACTGTTGTAATTCAAAGGTTTTGAATTAGTGGAAAATCCTTCAAGTTGAAGGGACTAGATGAACCCTAGTTAATGGTGAACCAGGATAAATCCTTGTGTTGTTTATTTTACTTTATTCGCTGCTAACTCTACTTGATTATGTTTCATATTTCAAATAATCATCAAAAACAAAAAAAGAATTCAAGTATTACAAACACAATTCAGCCCCCCTTCTCGTGTTTGCACCTTCAATTGGTATCAGAGCTCGGTCTCAAGGTTGAGCACTTAACAATGTTTGTGGGAAGATCCAAAGGGGTTCAACATGTTAGAATCCAAATAAGAATTTGGAGGCAACATCAACAGGCCACCACTGTTTGATCGAGATCACTTTGAATACTGGAAGGACACAATGAGAAGCTTCTTTATTTCCCAAGATCCGTATCTCTGGACCTTGGTAGTCAAAGGCAACACTACATCTACTATACCAAGAGATGAAACTGGTCAAGAACTGGATGTAGAAGCTATGAATCCCAACCAAAAGAAGTTATACAAGCTGCATCACAAGTCCAGAACCATCATGATCAATGCTATCACATTTAAAGAATTTGATAGATGCACCAACAAGGAAACAACAAAAACCATTTATGACAGTTTCGTTCTGACCTATGAAGGAAGTCAACAGGTTCAAGAGGCAAAGGCAATCATACTGGTCAAACAGTATGAGATGTTCAAGATGGAAGAAGATGAAGACATTGAAGCAATGTTCTGCAGATTCCAGACTCTGGTATTAGGTTTAAAAGTATTAAAGAAAAGCTACACCACTACAGATCATGTAAAGAAGATCCTCAGAAGCTTACCAGCCAAATGGAGACCAAAGGTTACTGCCGTACAAGAAGCCAAAGATCTGAATACCTTGAGGCTTGAAGATCTTATCCGCTCCCTCGGGTCTCATGAAATAGAGCTGAATGCAGATGAACCAAAGAAGAAGAATACCTTAGCCCTTAAGTCAAAGCAGAAGATAGCTGCAAAGGTTGTATCAAAATCAGAGGATAGTGATTGTGAAGATGATGATCTTGCTTACATAACCAAGCAGATTGCAAAGATGTGGAAAAACAGAAAGAAGAAAGCTCCCAGGAAAAATGGAAAATACTTTAACAGAGGAAAAGAAGAAGCTGACAAGAAAAGCATCATTTTTTATGGATGCAATGAACCTGGACATATCAAGTCAGAATGTCCAAACATGGAGAAAGGAAAACATCACAAGAAAGGCTAAAGATTCAAGAAGAAGAGTTTGATGGCAGCATGAGATGCATCTGACTCAGAAGAGGAATCATCTGATGATGAAGAGGCAGAAACAACTATGATGGCTCACATCAGGTTTGCCTATGGACTCCATAAAGGTACTAGGTATGGAAGAAAAGTAGAAGGTAAGTCTGGAAAAACATCAGAAGAAGCAGTATTGGCTCTGATGGCACATACTAACTCAAGTTCTGGATCCATCACAGACTCTAGAACTGATTCAAAAGATGAAAACCAAGAGGTATTCTCGGATCTTACTAAATCTGAATTAATTACTGCTCTTAAAGACTTTCTAAATGCCAACAACAAGATGTCTTTAAAACTAATAACTCTGAGGGAAGAAAAGAAAATTCTAACCAAAGAAGTACAAATTTTAAAGAATCAGAATGCTGAGTTTGCAATTGGAAACACTAATTTTAAAACTGAAGTTGTCAGACTCAATTCTGCAAATCTAACTCTCAAAAGTAGTATTTGCTCTATTTTCAATACTGTTTATGAATCTGATATGCATGAACAAGCTTTTCAAAACTTTATTGCAATGGTATGGAAAGAAGTAAGTATGCTTCCATGATTTATGGAATCAGTAACAATAGTAAGAGAGGAATAGGTTTTACTGAATCTGTTGCTGAAATTAAATCTGCTCACTTTAATGTTCTATGTATTATTTGTGCTAAAAAGGGTCATTCTAAATTGTCTTGTCCTATGATAAAATCTGGGAAAGACAAGAGACCTGTTAAGTCTAACAAACCTGGACCCAACCAGTTTTGGGTACCAAAGAACAAAATTGTTCATGTTACAAATATTCTGAGGAACCTGAAAGAAACACCAATCATGGTGCCTGGTCAATGGATGCTGGCAATGCACAAACAGAAAAAGGTGTATGTTCTAGTTTCCACCAGACAGAAGCAAAATGAGTCTGATGAAAGAAGGTCTGGTCAGTACATTTCACAGCAGAATTAAAACCAGAACCAGAATCAGTATCAATATCGGAATCAAAGGTTTAGCCACAAACAGCAGAATCACACACATCAGCTTCAGTATTACCAGAGGAAGCAGAATCACCATAATCACCATAAGTTCCAGAATCACCAAAGGAACATGGTGTATCAGCCGAAGCAGAATCAAGGGAACAGTTCAACTAGTCTGAACAAGCCAGAAACAGAACTGGCTCTGACGGCTCGTACAAAATCTGATTACAGCACTGAGTTTGACTCTGATGGTGAAGTATTAGAAGAAGAAAGGTTTGATCTGCATCATAAAGCATGGTATCTGGACAGTGGATGCTTCAGGCATATGACTGGAGACAGATCAATGTTCTAGAAGCTGACTCTGAAGAAAGGAGGTAAGGTTGCCTTTGGAGGAAACTAGAAAAGTCAAATCATTGGTACAGGCACAGTTGGTAACAGATCTTCTTCCTTATCTATTGAAAATGTTTTATTAGTTAAAGGTATGAATCACAATCTGTTAAGCATTAGTCAGCTAAGTGACTGCAAGTATGATGTTGTGTTTAATCAGAAAATCTGCAAGGCTATTAGTCAAAAAGATGGATCTATTTTGTTCACTGGTGTTAGGCAGAATAATGTCCTAAGATAGATCTATTTAGCCTAGTTAAGCAGAAAGTTAAGTGTCTTTTATCTGTTAAGGAGGAAAATCTGATTTGGCACAAACGATTAGGCCATGCAAACCCTAGGCTAGTTTTTGAGTTAAGTAAACTTCAGCTAGTGAGAGGTCTCCCCAAACTAAGTACCAAATCTAAGATTCTGTGTGAAGCAGATCAAAAAGGTAAACAGACCAAAAGCTCTTTAAAAACTATATTTCTACTTCACAACCTCTTAAACTGCTTCATTTAGATCTATTTGGTTCTGTTCAAACTGCATCCCTTAGTGGTAAAAAGTATGGGTTTGTCATAGTTGATGATTACTCAAGGTGGACTTGGGTAAAGTTTCTGAGAAACAAAGATGAATCCCATAAGGTATTTATTTCTTTCTGCAAGCAAGTTATGAATGAAAAAGGTTTTAAAATCATACCTATTAGAAGTGATCATGGAGGTGAGTTTGAGAACAGGTACATTGAAGAATTTTGTGATGAGAATGGTATCTCTCACAACTTCTCATCCCCCAGAACACCTCAACAGAATGGAGTTGTTGAAAGGAAGAACAGGTCACTGCAGGAGATGGCCAGAACCATGCTGAATGACATGAATGTTGCTACCTACCTATGGGCAGATGCTGTCAACACTACATGCTACATCCAGAACAGAGTTTATATCAGATCTATTCTAAACAAAACTCCATATGAATTGTGGAAAGGTAAGAAACTTAATATTTCCTACTTCAAACAATTTGGCTGCATTTGTTATATGTTAAACACTAAGGATAATCTTGCAAAATTTGATTCCAGATCTCAAAAGTGTACCTTCATTGGTTACTCTGAGAGATCAAAAGCTTATAGAGTGTTTAATAAAGAAACTAACAATGTGGAGGAATCCATACACATTAAGTTTGATGACAAACAGCTTGACTCTGAAAAGTCAAAGCAAGATGAGGAAATTGAAGGTTTACCAAAAGCACAGGAAATAGGAGCAGATCAAACAACAGAACCAGAGAAAGAAAAGGATGAAAGCAAATCCGAAGATAATGATGAACCTGAAGAAAAGTCAGAAGGAAAGAATGGGTGGAAGTACAAGTCTTCACATCCAGAAATACTGATTATTGGAAGCGCAGTTGAACCATTGAAAACCAGATCATCATTTAAAGAAACAAGTCTGTTTGGTTTACTTTCTACCATTGAACCAACTACTGTTGATGAAGCACTGGTAGAAGAAGGATGGATTCTTGCAATGCAAGCAGAGCTGATGAGTTTGAAAGGAATGATGTTTGGGATCTGGTATCCAGACCACACAAAAATATCATTGGAACCAAGTGGGTGTTTAGGAACAAACTCAATGAAAAGGGTGAAGTAGTCAGTAATAAAGCTAGGCTTGTGGCACCAGGATACAGTAAGCAAGAAGGCATTGATTACACTGAGACATTTTCTCCAGTGGCAAGGTTAGAAGCAATTCGTATCCTACTCTCTTTTGCTGGAAATCATGATATTACTTTGTATCAAATGGATGTCAAAAGTGGCTTCTTAAATGGTTATATAGGTGAGGAAGTCTTTGTCAAACAGCCCCCAGGTTTTGAAAATTCTGATTTTCCAAACCATGTTTTTCAACTTAAAAAATCCTTATATGGTTTCAAACAAGCACCTAGGGCATGGTATGACAGACTTAGCAATTTCTTACTTAAAAATCAGTTTGATAAAAGCCAAATAGACAACACTTTGTTTAGAAAATCCATTAAAGATGATATTCTGATCATTCAAGTTTATGTTGATGATATTATCTTTGGATCCACTAATGGCACTCTCTACCCAGAGTTGTCTTATTTGATGCAGCAAGAGTTTCAGATGAGCATGATGGGAGAACTTAAGTTCTTCCTAGGAATTCAGATTCAGCAAGGCAAAACAGGTACACTCATTCACCAATCTAAGTACACTAAAGAACTTCTCAAAAAGTTCAAGATGAATGATTGTAAGCCTATGGCCACCCCAATGCAACCCACCTGCTCACTTGAAAAAGATGAATTCGGCCAAAAGGTAGACCAGAAAACATACAGAGGTATGATTGGTTCCCTTCTTTACCTAACTGCTTCTAGACCTGACATTTTGTTTAGTGCTTGTGTTTGTGCTCGTTTTCAAGCTGACCATAGGGAATCCCACTTAACTGCTGTCAAAAGAATCCTTAGATACCTTAAAGGAACGACACATCTTACCTTGCTCTACAAGAAAACTCCCACATACAAATTGAGTGGAGACTGTGATTCTAACTATGCTGGAGACAAATTAGAGAGAAAAGGCACAAGTGGCAACTGTACGTTTCTAGGTGATAATCTGATTTCTTGGTCAAGCAAGAGACAAAGCACCATTGCCATGTCAATTGCAGAAGTTGAATACATATCAGCAGCAGGATGCAGTTTTCAATTAATATTGATGAAACATCAGTTGGAAGACTACAACATCTTTGAAGCCAACATCCCTTTATACTGTGACAATACTTCAACCATCAACCTAACCAAACACCCTATCCTTCATTCTAGAGCCAAGCACATAGAAATCACACACCACTTCATTAGAGATTATGTTCAAAAAGGAACACTCAACATCCAATTTGTAGACACAGATCATCAGTGGGCTGATATCTTCACCAAACCATTGCCTGAAGATCGATTTGAGTTCATCAAGAAGCATCTCAACGTAATCTCCATATTTGACTAGATCAAGTAGTCCTTTTAGATGAGGAGTTTTTAAATTTTTTGTCATTTATTTATGTTATTTATTTTTTGTACTCCGAAAAAAAAAAGGTCAAAAGATGAATCCTTTTTGTCTAATGACAAAGGGGGAGAAGATATATTTGTTAGAGAATCTGGGACATTAGACTTAGGGGGAGAAGACGTATTTGTTAGAGAATCTGGGGCAATAGATTTAGGAGGAGAAAAAGTCAAAATAAAGCTTAGTCTTAGGGGGAGTGAAAGTCAAAAGAAAGAAAAATAATTATAAAAAACACAAGGTTTTTTCATCATAAAAAATGGGAAGATTGTTGAAACCAAGTGGTTTCTATACTTAGAATTTTGATGTTAACAAAAGTATTTTATGTAAATAGTATTTTGACTTAGAAGAACAAATTAGAAGCTCTGCAAAATCAGAGGATGACACCACCAGAAGATACATCCAGAGGAAGCAACCAGAAGACAGAAATGTCACCAGAAGGTTCGGCCAGAGAATGCATCTAGAAGGTACCAGAGGATGCATCTAGAGGACACCAGAGGATACACTTCCAGAGGATATCAGAGGATGTCATCAAAGGTCAAATAACATCATCAGAGGATATCTTTCTTGGCCGAGATCAAAAGGAAGAAGAGTCCAGAAGGAGACCTGGTCCAGACCAGAAGGAAGCTTGTCAAAGGGAGACTTGGTCCAGACCAGAAGGAATCATAAGTCACACTTGGTATATACTTAATCCTGACCACAAGATAGCTTGGTATTGATTATAAGAATTAGTCCAGACTTAATCCGGAGTTGGTCCAGAACAAATGACTTAGTCCAGACTTAGTCCAGATCAGAAGAAATGATTGTCCAGATTTAATCCAGACTTGATCTAGATCAGAAGGTAAATGTCCAGATTAAAAATCAATGGTCCAGGTTAAAATATCATAAGTCCATATTGAATTCAGAATCAATCCAGACTAAGTTCAGATGAGAGGGAATATGTTCTGATCAATGGTCCATATTTAAGTATCATGGCCCAGTGTTGGCCGAGATCAGAAGATCAAATCATGTGGTCCAGTGTTGGCCGAGATCAGAGAACACAGAATTAGGGCATATCAGATTATATGGTCCAGAGGTGGTCGAGATCAGAAGATCATACGGTCCAGATTTTAATCATGATGAAAATTAGTGATAACTTGATTAAAATTTAAAGAAGACTTCATTAAATTTTGATAGAAATTTGATCAAAGTATTAAGGGGATTTGATTCAAAAGTTACTGAAGACATGAAGAAATTCGAATGCAATCTGAAGCTAAAAAGATACGATTTTTATTTAAGTGAAACCCGATTGGCCAAGTTATTTTTGCAAGAGAATCTTGACAGATACAGCTCGAATTTGATCATGGAAGAAACCCTAATCTTGATCTATAAAAGAAGGCTCAAGACAGAAGACTTAACATCGAAAATCACTAAAAGAGTCATAAACTTCCATAAGCAAACACTTGAGTTTTCAGTGAGGTTAATTGTGGGTATCAGCTTTCCAGAAGCAAACACTCTTGTTTTCATTCCCCTTGTGTTAAATCTATATTGTTGAAGTAGAGTCTACAATCTGAAGAGTCAGAAGAAGTAGCAGGTGACTTAGCAATTAGATTCAAGGTGTTGTAATTCCTTCTCCAATCTGGGGTTGTTAGATTGGTAGGGGAAGACTTGACTTGAGAAGTCAAGGTGCTTTGTTCCTCAAAAGTCTAGGATTGTTAGACTTTTTGGGAAGACTTACTTGGAGGGTCAAGTGTTGTAATTCAAAAGTTTTGAAATAGTGGTAAATCCTTCAAGTTGAAGGGACTAGATGTAGCCTAGTTAATGGTGAACCATGATAAATCCTTCAAGTCTACAATCTGAAGAGTCAGAAGAAGTAGCAGGTGACTTAGCAATTAGATTCAAGGTGTTGTAATTCCTTCTCCAATCTGGGGTTGTCAGATTGGTAGGGGAAGACTTGACTTGAGAAGTCAAGGTGCTTTGTTCCTCAAAAGTCTAGGATTGTTAGACTTTTTGGGAAGACTTACTTGGAGGGTCAAGTGTTGTAATTCAAAAGTTTTGAAATAGTGGTAAATCCTTCAAGTTGAAGGGACTAGATGTAGCCTAGTTAATGGTGAACCATGATAAATCCTTCAAGTCTACAATCTGAAGAGTCAGAAGAAGTAGCAGGTGACTTAGCAATTAGATTCAAGGTGTTGTAATTCCTTCTCCAATCTGGGGTTGTCAGATTGGTAGGGGAAGACTTGACTTGAGAAGTCAAGGTGCTTTGTTCCTCAAAAGTCTAGGATTGTTAGACTTTTTGGGAAGACTTACTTGGAGGGTCAAGTGTTGTAATTCAAAAGTTTTGAAATAGTGGTAAATCCTTCAAGTTGAAGGGACTAGATGTAGCCTAGTTAATGGTGAACCATGATAAATCCTTATGTTGTATATTTTACTTTATCCACTGCTAACTCTACTTGATTATATTTCAGATTTCAAATAATAATCAAAAACAGAAAAATAATTCAAGTAGTACAAACACAATTCAAATCCCCTTTCAAGTAGAGCAAGTGGAACATAAGTTTTATAGGCAACTCAAATAGAAGCTTACACTACGCCAAAAATTGCCTTTTACATCACTTTTTTTAAGCCCTTTACAGTGCTTTTAAGCGCTCTAGTACCTAGTGCTGTAAAACGAAAAGAAAATTCAAAAAAACGATGTAATAGGTCCCATATATAGCGCGCTTCTTATATTAAATTTACAGTGCTTTTTCAAAAGAGCGCTGTAATAGGTCCCATTTATAGTGCGCTTCTTATATTAGATTTACAGCGCTTTTTCAAATATCACATTCAGATTATTCTTTTCAACATTAAAATTCACATCACAACAACAAATTCATATTCACATTCAACAATATCAATTACAAGTGTTTTACAACATCAAATTACAATAAATTACAGTATGAATTACATATATTATCAGAACAAATTACATTCAACATATTCACAGTATGAATTATATATTCACAATGCAAATTACATCATGACAGTAGCAAGATATTCACAATATGAATTACATATTCACAGAACAAATTACATCATGACAGTATGTCAACAAATTAATTACAAATTATATAATGTTCAATTTGAGAACAAACTGGCACCATTCTTCTTTCATTTCTTTGAGATCATTTTCAGAGTAAGTTGGGTTGAAGCTGTCAAAATACTGAAGCAAAATAAGTTAGAATCAAATATATATATATATATAGTTTATATATGAAAATCAAAATATAATGAAAATAACGTACCGTTTCTGGAATTATATGTTGATTCAAATCAACAATCTCCTTCATGAACCTCATTATATAGTATCTGCAGTCTATGTTGTTAGTTTGACGCGGACACTGGAAAATAAAACATGTACGCCAGTAAATATTTTTGCATTGATATTGTAATTGAAAATTTAAAGGCATATAATTAAGTTCTATAACAAAAATTTCAAACCTTTACTGGAAGCCATGTGATATTGTTTGACCTATTCTTCGACACTGAAGCACCCCTTACCAAACACATTATTAATATATATATATATATATGTAAGAAATAAATGAATATTACTTACGTGCCAAATATATTCTTTATATCAGGGTGATTATTGTAATGACCGCGTAATGGGTCTAAATAATATACAATTTCATAAGTCGCATTTATGGCAAACAACACCCAATGTTGCCTACAACAACACACATTTGGTTGGCAAATTTGTTTACACAACTCATAATATCATAAATTAAAAAATATATCGATAAAGGATCTAATTACATGCCCAGAATTGTATGGTGCTAGAAACAGCTTGTCCTTCTCTTTATTTTCTATAAGTCTATCAACTACATATTTTCTTACATTATCTAGATTGAGTTTAAACATGGAAAGTGTATGTGGAGATAAGAATGAAAATCTAGTTGACAATTTCCGCGTGCACACCAACTTCTCATACAAAAACCTTCAATGAAAATATAAAATTAGATTAATTATCAATAAACTAATGTGGCAGTGATGCAATTAAAATGTAATTTTTATCTTAAATAAAGTATTTATATTATCTTATGTATATGCTGATTACAGTAGCACTTAGCTCTTTATGATCGAGAAGTTCATATATTTGCTCTTTGCCTAGTATTTCTAAATACTGTTCTCCGAATATACTTTTTTCCATGTTTATCTACCTGCATCATTGCTGCTCTTCATATTCATCTTTGTTGTTATGTCAAGACACGACCCAAATTGAGCAAGGCGTGGTTGACTTATTTTAGGACCAACAACTGATTTTCCTCGATCCAGTTTTTGCATTTTAGAAGATTTATTTTTACCACGGACCTGCACCCGCGGTGCAGCGGATTTATTTTTTGGCTGAATCTGAAAAAAATGAGGTTGATTAGTTTGTTAGTTATTATAGTAAGCTAATCATTTCTTATATATGAATTGATGTATATGTCAAACCTTTTCTGCCTTTTTCAGGTGAAGTGACAGACTCGTTTCGAGGGATCTTATCGTTTCTTTTAGCAATAACCTAAATAAATGTGAAATATAAAAGCGGAAAAATCAGCAATTAAACATAATCAATCATAATCATACAACTAAACATACATAGCAATTAAAACATACCTCCTGATCAGTGCCAACAAGATGTTTCGGCCATGCCACATAGCTATCTATTGCTTCTCCCAAAAGTTTCATATCTCCGTCGTTGTCGGGGATCGGCAACGGTGCAAATGGTTCTAAAGCCACCACTGGTGAAATTTTAACATGGCCGATAGGGACATCTTTGTTGTGCTATACTTCTCCCAACGTATTGTACAATGTTCCTTTCCAACCATGCGACAGGTAGCGGAAGACAATTACAGGCAGCAACGTGAAACACCCTAAATTAAATCAATGGTTAATACATAAGTATGTAAAACAATTAAGTCGAATGAATTTCTTATTTCCTTAAGTAATTAATTACCTTCGGGAGACTTTTATGACCAATTTTGCAACTTCCATCTTCACTTTCTATTTGCTTTTGACGTTGAAGTTGCTTTTCCTTATCCTTTTTAACCAAGTATGCAACTTGCTCCGAAAGGGTTTTCAGCGCTTCTAATACTTGACGATTCTAGGGATTTGTGCGCTTCTTATGTGAAAAATCACATTTAGGAGTCACGCCAAATCCCTTACCACTCACACAGCCATAATATTCAGGAACATTGAATACCGTGCCGAGAATGTCCTTACAACTAACTTCTTTATTTTCATCTTGATTTTAAAAGACATTGTTCCAAATTTTCCTAAACTACATGTAGTATTAAAAAGATAAGTTCAATATCATTTTATAAAAAACAATATTAAAAAATATTAAAGTGATAGTATACTTACACATTGTTGGACAACTTGTAGAACATTTTCGTTATCCACTATTCCATCTTTATTTACGCGAGCCTCCTTCTACAAGATATGACGACCCAATGGTTGATCGGATTTCGTCTCTTGTAGTTGTTCGTTAATATATAAACAAAATGTTAGTTAGAAACTATAGTTTATAATCTAGCTACCACAATGTATAAAAGTGATGTTTACTTACAATTTTTTGCTCTAAACGCGCATACCCCATACGCGCGATCTTTTGTATGGATGCACTGGGTTCTTTGCTCGCTTCCGATTTGCTGTACTTATATACTATATATATAAAAAAATAACGATCATGTAAAAAATATAGGATATGAATATGAATAAAACATACATACTAATAAAATAAATATTACCACAAATGCAGGGTCTGAGCGTTTAGCAACTAAAGAGGTCCACTCTTCAGATGTTATGTAGTGTTTGTAAATTTTTAGAGCTTCAACATTCACATTTGCACACTTGTGTCTTAGGTAACAATTCGATAGATGGGATCTAAATCCTCTGTGAATTTTATCGGCAACTCTAAGTACGTAATTTTTACTCACATCTTCAATGTTAAAAGCGCTCTGAAAATCAAATAAATAAAGAGTTTGAATAAAAGTATTTCAATGGAAAAAATTATAATTAAGTAGCAAAAAAGTTGATTACTTGTACATCACTCCACAATATGTCTTTAGCATTCTTCAATGGTTTGTCTCTCCAGTCATCGATTGTTATTGGGATATTTTGGCGGACAACAACACCGATGAAGCTTACCATCATTGAACTGTTGGGCTCAATCGGCTGGCCACTTTCATTCCATCCCACCTAATAAACTCATAGCTAGAGTGTAAGTGCTTGCTTTCAAAAAAGAAAAAAGAAAAAAATCTAAACAACAGTATAGTATATATACCTCAAATTTTATCCAAGTACTTCTTGCTATAATGACTTTTTTCATTATAGTTGCCCCACGCTTCACTTCTCCTTCATAGCCTTTAGCCTTGACAGCTTCATTGTTTACAACTTCGTCGTTTTCACGACCTAAATCTTTGTTGGAATCCATTTATCTACGCATTTGACATAATATAAGTTTAACATGCAGTACAAGTTCAACATGCAGTTTAGTGATAACAACAGATTGAATAAATACAACATGCACTATAAGTTTAGTGACAACGAGATATGAATAACAATACCTATTGTTTAGGGTTACGACGTCACATAAATACTAATAGAAATCTCTTGTGCAACAAGAAGATATCACTAGGGTTCCATAGAGCGCTTTAAAAAACTGAACAAAAAGCGCCTTAAAAACCTTTATGGTCATATGGATGGAACTTTGTGAAAATGGAGAATAATGAAAACATATAGTACGTAATGAATATGGACAGAAGGGTTCTTATATGGAGAAGGGTTCGTATAGAGAGTACATAATGAATAAGGGATTCACACTGCCAAAATTGTAGGGGATGAGAATATATGTAATGAAGAAGAAAATGAAGAGGCGGTTTCTTATATTATCAGTTTACATAATATTATTAAAAAAAACCCTTTTACAGCGCTTTTCGAAAGAGCGCTTAAAAGACTATATAAAAAGCACCTTAAATAGTATTTTACAGCGTTATATACACACTATATAAAAGGCGCTATATGAGCATTTTACAGCGCTTTTTACATATAAGCGCTGTCAATGTTTTGTACTTGTATTTTAGTTTTCCTTTTACAGCGCTGTAACTGTTTTGTCTCTTGTAATTGTAATTTATTTTTTTGAAACCATTAACAGCGCTTATGGGCAAAAGCGTTGTAAATGTTTTGTACTTTTATTTTATTTTGTATTTTATAGCGCTTTTTCTCGTAAACACTGTAAATGTTTTGTTTCTTGTAATTGTAACTTTTTTTTTGAACCATTTACAACGCTTATGGGCAAAAGCGCTTTTTAAATGTTTTTTACTTGTATTTTATTTTTCATTTTACAGCGCTTTTTCGCATAAGCATTGTAAATATTTTGTCTCTTGTAATTGTAATTTTTTTTTTGAAACCATTTACAGCGCTGTGATATAATATCCATACTCATGGATACCAAATTGTTCATATCAACTTATATGATGAGTTCAGATTATAATTAAAAAATTTAGCAAATTGTCATCTCTAAAATAATTAAATAATATAATTAAAAAAATTATATGATGAATAATATAAGCATAAAATCAAATACTTTATGTTTATACTGGTTTTCTGTCAGAACATGAACTGATCATGTAATTTAGCATTGATATATATAAAGACATTGATATACTGATTTTCTGCCAGAACTTGAACTTGTCATATAATTTTTTTAATTATATTATTTAATTATTTTAGAGATAACAATTTGATAAAAATTTTAATTATAATCTGATCTCATCATATAAGTTGATATGAACAATTTGATATCCATGAGTATGGATATTATATCACATTATAAAATGATATACATATTATTCTAACGCTTTTGCACATAAGCGCATTAGAAGGATTTAAAAAAATAAATTACAATTACAAGAGATAAAACATTTACAGCGCTTTCGCCCATAACCGTTGTAAAATGATTTCACAAAATAAGTTACAATTACAAGAGACAAAACATTTACAGCGCTTTCGACCAAAAGCGCTGTAAAAGGATTTAAAAAAATAAATTACAAGAGACATAACATTTACAATGCTTTTTCCCATAAGCGTTGTAAAAGGATTTAAAAAAATAAATTACAAGAGACAAAACATTTACTGCGCTTTCGCCCATAAGCGATGTAATATTCTTATAAAAAATAAATTACATGTACAAAACATTTACAGTGCTTACGTGAAAAAGCGCTGTAACATGCAAAATAAATTACAAGTACAAAACATTTACAGCGCTTATGAGAAAAAGTGCAGTAAAATGCTCATATAAAGCCTTTTATATAGTGTTTATATAAGCGGTGTAAAATACTATTTTAGGCGCTTTTTATATATTCTTGTAAACAATGAAGCTGTCAATGCTAAAGGCTATGAAGGTGAAGTGAAGCGTGGGGCAACTATAATGCAAAAAGTCATTATAGCAAGAAGTACTGGAATAAAATTTGAGGTATATATACTATACTTTTGTTTAGATTTTTTTCTTTTTTAAAAGAAAACATTTACACTATATGAGTTTATTAGGTGGGATGGAATGAAAGTGACCATCCGAATGAGCCCAACATTTCAATGATGGTAACCTACATCGGTGATGTTGTCCGCCAAAATAACAATTGATGATTGGAGAGACAAAGCATTGAAGGATGCTAAAGACATATTGTGGAGTGAGGTATAAGTAATTAACTTTTTTACTCCACTTTTTGTTACTTAATTATAATGTTTTCCATTGAAATACTTTTATTCAAACTCTTTATTTATTTGGTTTGCAGAGCGCTTTTAACATTGAAGATATGCGGAAAAATTACGTACTTAGAGTTGCTGGTAAAATTCACAGAGGATTTAGATCTCATATGTCGAATTGTTATGCGCGTTTAGAGCAAAAAATTGTAAGTAAACATCACTTTTATACATTGTGGTAGCTAGATTATAAACTATAGTTTCTAACTAACATTTTGTTTTTATCTTAACGAACAGCTGCAAGATACGAAATCCGATCAACCATTGGGTCGTCATATCTTGTAGAAGGAGGCTCGCGTAAATAAAGATGGAATAGTGGATAACGAAAATGTTCTACAAGCTGTCCAACAATGTGTAAGTATACTATCACTTTAATATTTTTTAATATTGTCTTTTATAAAATGATATTGAACTTATCTTTTTAATACTACATGTATTTTAGGAAAATTTGGAACAATGTCTTGAAAATTAAGATGAAAATGAAGAAGATAGCTGCAGAGACATTCTCGGCAAGGTATTTAATGTTCCTGAATATTATGGCTGTGTGAGTGGTAAGGGATTTGGCGTGACTCCCAAAATTTATTTTTCACATGAGAAGCGACAAATCCTTCGAATGATCAAGTATTAGAAGCACTGAAAACCCTTTCGGAGCAAGTTGCATACTTGGTTAAAAAGGATAAGGAAAAGCAACTTCAACATGAAATGCATATAGAAAGTGAAGATGGAAGTTGCAAAATTGGTCATAAAAGTCTCCCGAAGGTAATTAATTACTTAACGAAATAAGAAATTCATTCCACTTAATTGTTTCCTTCTAGACTCTGCTTCCTTTTGATCTGGGCCAGGAAAGATATCCTCTGATGGTATTTTGACATCCTGGAGTATCCTCTGGTGCTTTCAGGATGCATCCTCTGGTACCTTCTGAATGCATTATCTGGTGACTTCTGGAGGTGTATCCTCTTGTCTGATTTTATCTTCTGAATACTCATCTTATGCCTCCAGTGACTTCAGCTTCTGCCTATGATTACTTCATCTTCTGGTGGCCTTTAATATAGTAATTCAAGGTACAAAATAAGATTACGTGGAGTGCTTTTGTAAACATCAAAATACTAAGTACTTAGAACCAACTTGGTTCCGACAATCTCCCCCTTTTTGATGATGACAAAACCTTAACTTATTTTGCTAGTTTGTAACTCGAAGTACTTGAAATACTCCCCCTCGGACTAATCTCTCCCCTTAATTCTAATACTGACTTTTTCTTCTGCTTTTCAACTTCTTCTTGAATCACTCTTTCTTTTCGTCTCTTCTCCTCTCCTTTTCAACTCCTTCTTTATTCATCTCTTTCTGATTTATTTTTCTCTCTCCCTATTTCTTTCTTCTTTTCAACTCCTTCTCTTTTCATCTCTTTCTTTTTCGCTCCTCCTTTCTTTTTATCTCTCCTTTTCTACTTATTTCTCCTTTTTCTCTCTCTCCCCCTTTTTGTCATCAGCCAAAAAGAGGTCCTACTATTTTTGTATTTTTGTTTTTCTCTTTACAAAGTACATAAATTAAAAACAAATAAATAAAAGACATAAATTAAAATTACAAAAAAATTAAAAACTCCTAAGATGACTACTTGAGCTAGTCAGATATGGAGATAATGTTGAGATGCTTCTTGATGAACTCGAACCTATCTTCAGGTAATGCTTTGGTGAAGATGTCAGCCCATTGATCATTAATGTCCACAAACTGGATGCTTAAAGTCCCTTTTTGAACATGGTCCCTAATGAAATGGGGTTTTATTTCAATGTGTTTGGCTCTAGAGTGTAAGATGGAGTTCTTGGTTAGGTTTATGGCAGAAGTATTATCACAAAACAAAGGGATATTGGTTTCGAAGATGTTGTAATCTTCAAGTTGATGTTTCATCCAAATTAACTGTGAGCTACATCCTACTGCTGATATATACTCTATTCTGAATGTAGCAAGTTGTGTTGACAGCTTCTGCCCAAAGATAGGTGGCAAGCTTCATATCATTCAGCATGGTTCTGGGGGATGAGAAGTTGTGAGAGATGCCATTCTCATCACAGAATTCTTCAAAATACTTGTTCTCAAATTCACCTCCATGATCACTTCTGACGGTTATGATCTTAATACCCTGTTCATTCATAACTTGGTTACAAAAAGAAATAAACACTTTGTGAGATTCATCTTTGTTCTTTAAAATTTTTACCCAAGTCCACCTTGAGCAATCATCAACAATTACAAAACCATATTTCTTACCACTGAGAGAAGCTGTTTGAACAGGACCAAACAGATCTAAGTGAAGCAGTTCAAGTGGTTGAGAAGTAGAAACACAGTTTTTAGTTTTGAAAGAACTTTTAGTTTGTTTACCTCTTTGACATGCTTCACACAGAATCTCAGTTTTGGAACTTACCTTGGGAAGCCCTCTTACCAGCTGGAGCTTGTTCAACTCGAATATAAGTCTAGGGTTTGCATGTCCTATCTCTTGTGCCAAATCAGATTCTACTCACTTACAGATAATAGGCATTTAACCTGTTGCTTAGCAAGACTAAATAGATCAATTTTATAAACATTGTCCTTCCTAGTGCTAGTAAATAAAACAGACCCATCAAGTTGACTAACAACTTTGCAAGTTTTTTTATTAAAGATAACATCATAATTGCAATCATTTAATTGACTTATGCTCAGAAGATTATGTTTTAGCCCTTTAACTAACACAACATTTTTAATAGAAAGGGAAGAAGAAGTGTTACCAATAGTTCCTGTACCAATAATCTGACCTTTCTGGTTTCCTCTGAAGGAAACTTTGCCTCCATTCTTCATAGTCAGATCCAGAAACATAGATTTGTCTCCTGTCACGTGTTTGGTGCAACCACTATCAAGATACCAAGCTTTGTTTTGGTGATCGGACCTTGCTCTTTCTTTGTCAGAATCAGAGTTTGACTCAGACTCAGACTCAGCTTCTATTCGAGCCATCAAAGCCAATTCTTCTTCTGTCCTGTTTGAGCAGTTTCTTTGATTCTGCTTTGGTTGATAAACCATGTTCCTCAGATGATTTTGGAACATGTTTTGGTTCTGGTAGCTTTGGTAAATCTGGTGATTCTAATAACCTTGATGATTCTGGTGATTTGAATGAATCAGGTGATTCTGGTGGTTCTGATGATTCTAATAATTTCTGTTCTGGTTCTGGTTCCAGTATTGATTTTAATTCTGGTTCCAGTGTTGGTTCTGGTTCCAGTTCATGTGCTTTTGACACTGGTTCCAGTTCCTGTGCTTCTGATACTTGTTCCAGTTCTGGTTCTGGTTCCTGTTCTGATTCTGGTTCTAGTTTTGATTCTGGTTCTGATCCTGGTTCTTGTTGAGTTGACCAGACCTTCTTCCATCAGACTCAGATTGCCTTTGTCTGGTTGTAGCAGAAACATAAACCTTCTTCTGCTTGTGCATTGCCAACATCCATTGTCCAGGCACCAGTGTTGGTGTCTCCTTCTAGTTGCTCAGAATATCTGCAACATAGAAAATTTGATATTTTGGTACCCATAACTAATTGGGTCCAGGTTTGTTAGTCTTAACAGCTCTTTGATCTTGTTCAGATTTTACCATTGGACAAGATAGTTCAGAGTGACCTTTCTTAGCACAAACAATGCATAAAACATGAGATTGAACAACTTTACTTTCAGCAATCGTTTCTGTAAAACCAAGACCTCTCTTCCACTGTTACTGTTTCCATAAATCATAGATGCATATTTACTTCTTTCCATTCCATTAGAAACAAAGTTTGAAAAAATTGCTCATGCAAATCCGACCCACAAACAGTTTTGGAAGTGGAACAAATATTACTTTTGAGAGTTTGGTTTTCAGATTTGAGTCTTGCAACTTCAGTTTTAAAATCCTTGTTTTCAGTTGCATACTCAGAATTTCGATTCTTTAAAACTTGGACTTCTTTGGTCAGATTTTGCTTATCTTCCCTAAGAGTTTTCAGTTTTAAAGACATCTTATTCTTTGCATTTAAAAAATCTTTTAAAGCCTCAATTAATTCAGTTTAGTGAGATCAGAAAATACCTCGTTGTCTTCATCTTCTGAATCTATTCCAGAGCCTGAGCTGTATGCAGAGCTTGAGTTGGTATGAGCCATCAGAACCAGAATTGCTTCCTCTAATGTGCTTCCAGACTTGCCTGAATGACTGCTTTGATCATTCTTCCTTGTGCCTGTTTTCTTTCCTGAAGTTGTGCCTTTATGAGGTCCAGAGGCAGACCTGATATGTGCCATCATTGCTGTTTCTGCCACTTCTTCATCAGACGATTCTTCTTCTAATTTTGATGCATCCCAGGCTGCCATCAGACCCTTCTTTCTGAATCTGGAACTCTTCTTGTGTTGTTTGCCTTTTTCAAGATTTGGACATTCTGACTTGATATGTCCAAGTTCATTGCATCCAAAACAGACGATGCTCTTCTTGTCAGATTCTTCCTTTCCTTTGCTGTTATGTTTCTTCTTAAAGCTTCTCCTCTTCCTGTTATCCCAGATCTTAATCATCTGTTTGGTTAAGTAAGCCATACATCAAAGTCACTGTCGCTATCCTCTGATTCTGGTGCTGCCCTTGCAGCTTTCTTCTGTTTCGACTTCAGGGCCAAAGTCTTCTTCTTCTTTGGTTCATCTTCTTCCAGTTCTATTTCATGAGACTTGAGTGAGCTGATCAGATCTTCAAGTTTTAAGTTATTCAGATCTTTGGCTTGCTGAACTGCAGTAACGATTGGTCTCCACTTGGTTGGTAAGCTTCTGACAATCTTCTTGACATGATCTACTATTGTGTAGCTTTTCTTTAAGACTTTCAGTCCAGATATCAGAGTCTGGAATCTACAGAACATTCCATCAATGTCTTCATCATCTTCCATCTTGAACATCTCATACTATTTGACCAGTATGTTAGCCCTTGCTTCTTGAACCTGTTGGCTTCCTTGATAGGTCAGAACTAGACTGTCGAATATGCTCTTTGTTGTTTCTTTATCTATGCATTTTTCAAATTCCTTGAATGTGATGGCACTGATCATGATGGTTCTGGCTTGAATATGCTCTTTGTATGCTTTGCTCTTTTCTGGTTTCATATCTTCCATGTCCAGTTCTTTAGTTGGATCTCCTGTGTGTAGTGTATCCTTTGACTACCAGCTTCTATAATTCAGGATCTTGAGATATGAAGAAACTTCTCATTCTGTCCTTCCAATACTCAAACCTTTCTCCATCAAACATTGGTGGTCTATTGATGTTGCCTCCCAAATCATCTTTGGATTCCGCCATGTTGAACCCCTTGGACCTTTCCTCAAACACTGTTAAGTGCTCAGCCTTGAGACCGAGCTCTGATGCCAATTGAAGGTGCAAACACGACAAGGGGGGTTGAATTGTGTTTGACTAACTTGAATACTTTTTCTGTTTTTGCAGTTTTAAAACAAAACCTGATGTATGAATCAAACAGAGTTAGCAGCAGATATAAAGTAAAAATAAAACATAGAATTTTATACTGGTTCACCGTTAACAAGGCTACGTCCAATCCCTTCACTTTGAAGCATTTCACTAATTCAAAACCTTGAATTACAACGACACCACTGACCCTCCAAGTTAGTCTTCTCAAACAGTCTAACAATCCTAGACTTTTGAGGAATACACCACCTTGACTTCTCAAGTCAAGTGTTCTCCTACCAATCTGACAACCCTAGATTGTAGAAGGAATTACAACTCCTTGAATCTAATTGCTAAGTAATCTGCTTCCCCTTCTGACTCCCTCAGATTGTAGACTCTACTTCAACGACTTAGATCTAACACAAGGGAAAGAAAAACACGAGTGCTTGCTTCTTGAAAGCTGAAACTCACAATTAATCTCACTGAAAACTCGAGTGTTTGCTTCTGGAAGTGTATGACTCTTTTATGATTTTTCGATGCTAAGTCTTCTGTCTTGAGCCTCCTTTGATAGATGTGAATTAGGGTCTCTTCCAGCTTAAATTTGAGTTGTATCTTGCCAGATACTCTTGCAAAAATAACTTGGCCAATCGGGTTTCTCTTAAATAAAAAACATATCTTTTAAGCTCCAGATTTGCTTTCAAAAATAACTTTGGCCAAGCCTGTCTTTAATTATTTCTGGATCAAATCTTTCTTCCCGCCAATAGCTTCATGATTTAATCTGGACCATTTGATTAATTGATTTCGACCACGCTTGACTAGCAAACTGATCTGTTGTGATCCTCTGATCTCGGCCATCATTGGACCCATGTTCTGGTCTTCTGATCTCTGCCAACACTGAGCCATGTGGTCTGATCTTCTGATTTCGGCCGACATTGGACTTAGTTTCATACTTTGAACCAAGCTATCTTTAGGTCTGGGGCAAATCTGGATCAAGTCACTTAATCTGGACTAGTTAACTGAAGCTCTGGTGAAGTCTGGATCAAGTCTAGACTGTTTATCATTTCACTGCCAAGCTATCTTCTGGTCAGAATAACTTTTGGACCAAGTTTCACTTATGAATCCTTCTGGTCTGGATCAACTCTCCCTCTGGTAGACATTCCTACTGGTTTGGTCCAGGTCTCTTTTTGGACTCTTCTTCCTTCTGATCTGGGCAAGGAAAGATATCCTCTGATGGTATTTTGACATCCTGGAGTATCCTCTGGTGCTTTCAGGATGCATCCTCTGGTACCTTCTAGATGCATTATCTAGTGACTTCTTGAGGTGTATCCTCTGGTCTAATTTTATCTTCTGAATACTCATCTTCTGTCTCTAGTGACTTCAGCTTATGCCTCTGATTACTTCATCTTCTGGTGGCATTTAATATAGTAATTCAAGGTACAAAATAAGATTACATGCAGTGCTATTGTAAACATCAAAATCCTAAGTACTTAGAACCAACTTGGTTCCTACAGAAACATCTTGTTGGCACTGATCAAGAGGTATGTTTGAATTCCTATGTATGTTTAGTTGTATGATTATGATTGATTATCTTTAATTGCTGATTTTTCCGCTTTTATATTTCACATTTATTTAGGTTATTGCTAAAGAGAATGATAAGATCGCTCGAAACGAGTCTGTCACTTCACCTGAAAAGACATAAAAGGTTTGACATATACATCAATTCATGTATACGAAATGATTAGCTTACTATGATAACTAAAAAACTGATCAACCTCATTTTTTGCAGATTCAACCAAAAAATAAATTCGCTACACCGCAGGTGCAGATCCATGTTAAAAATAAATCTTCTAAAATGCAAAAACTGGATCAAGGAAAATCAGTTGCTGTTCTTAAAATAAGTCAACCACGCCTTGCTCGATTTGGGTCGTTTCATGACATAACAACAAAGATGAATATGAAGAGCAACAAGGATGCACGTATGATAAACATGGAAAAAAGTACATTCGGAGAAGTGTATTTAGAAATACTTGGCAAAGAGAAAATATATGAACTTTTGATCATAAAGAGTTGAGTGCTACTGTAATCAGCATATACATCAGGTAATATAAATAATTTATTTAAGATAAAAATTACATTTTAATTGCATCATTGCCACATTAATTTATTGATAATTAATCTAATTTTATATTTTCATTGAAGGTTTTTGTATGAGAAGTTGGTGTGTGCACGTGGAAATTGTGAAGTAAATTTTCATTCTTATCTTCGCATAAACTATCCATGTTTAAACTCGATCTAGATAATATAAAAAAATATGTAATTGATAGGCTTATAGAAAATAAATAGAAGGACAAGTTGTTTCTGGCACTATACAATTCAGGGTATGTAATTAGATCCTTTATAGATCTTTTTTAATTGATGATATTATGAGTTGTGTATGCAAATTTGCCAACCAAATGTGTGTTGTTGTAGGCAACATTGGTGTTGTTTACCATAAATGCGACTTCTGAAATTGTATATTATTTAGACCCATTACACTGTCATTACAACAATCACCCTAATATAAAGAACATCTTTGGCACGTAAGTAATATTCATTTATTTCTTACATATATAAATATTGTGTTTGATCATTGAATAATTATCACATTTATTTGATAGTACTCTGCAAGTTTTCCGCGCTCAAAGGGGTGCCTCAGTGTCGAAGAATAAGTCAAACAACATCACAAGGCTTCCAGTAAAGGTTTGAAATTTTTGTTATAGAACTTAATTATATGGCTTTAAGTTTTCATTTACAATCAATGCATAAATATTTATTGGCGTATATGTTTTATTTTATAGTGTCTGAGTCAAACTAACAACATACACTGCAGATACTATATAATGTGATTCATGAAGGAGATTGTTCATCTTTATCAACATATAATTCCAGAAACGGTACGTTATTTTCATTATATTTTGATTTTCTTATATATAGATCTGATTCTAACTTATTTTGCTTCAGTATTTTGACAACTTCAACCCAACATACTGTGAAAGTGATCTCAAAGAAATAAAAGAAAAATGGTGTCAGTTTGTCCTCGAACAGAATGTTATATAATTTGTAATTAATTTGTTGATATATAGTCATGATGTAATTTGTTCTGTGAATATGTAATTCATATTGTGAATATCTTGCTACTTTCATGATATAATTTGTTCTATGAATATGTAATTCATACTGTGAATATGTTGAATGTAATTTGTTTTGATAATATATGGAATTCATACTGTAATTTATTGTAATTTGATGTTGTGAAACACTTGTAATTGATATTGTTGAATGGGAATATGAATTCGTTGTTGTGATGGGAATTTTAATGTTGAAAAGAATAATCTGAATGTGATATTTGATGTTCATAATATGTAATAAAAAAGACAGTGCTTCTTGATAAGTGCCAAATTTATCTAATTTTCCATGATCTTTTATACGTTTGAAATGTTTAAGATATATGTTAAATTAACCCTCAATAGGTTATTTAAGCAAGTAGTTAGTTTCTATATAAATATTATGGTAAATATGTTAATTAAAGTATTAATTACTTTGTGTTTAATTGTAGGAGAAATATCAAAGTGGTCCAAGCAAAGGAAAAGCAAAAAGTCAAAGTTGAAGAACTTTGCTTAAGCCAAAATAGGTTGGCTTAAGCCAGAAGAATGCTGAAAGAAAAACCAAAAAGACTGCTTAAGCGAAAATGAGGCAGAGACATAGATTTTGAAGAACCCAGTTGGATTAAGCCATATATTTTCTAGCTTAAGCGGGCAACCATTCCTAAGCATGAAGAAACCTATTGGCTTATGCCAGATTGGTCTGGCTTAAGCGAGACCATCAACTAATTTCCTTTAAAAACGCACAGACAGACTTCAAAAAAGGTGGTTACTGAGTTAAAAATGAGAAATCAAGAGAGAAGACAGAGAAAAGAAGTGTTTGCTTGATTGGGGATCAACGGAAGAGCTGGAATTGTTCCCGAGACATCACATAGATGTCCGTTCTTCTTAGATCTTCGCTTTGAGCTTGAAAGCATCCATGGCTATGGATTGCTAATTTTCTTTTGTTGGGATTGGATGTAACTCTTTAACTTGGATGTATCTAATTTGATTTCTATATACAGATATCTGTTTCTATGCTATGATTTCAATGATTTAATCTTATTTGTCATACATGTTTTAGCTTGATCATCTAAGGCATGAATTTAGATTTGATATGTGAGTGAGAACTACATGTTTAAGTCGAACTTAGATTATCTCATCTAACAAGCTTGATTGCTAGAAATAGAATTTAGTCTGTTTGTCAATTTACATATGAACTCGTTACGGTTATCCTTTTTAATTATGCGAGAGATCGGTAATTAGATTAGGGAATTCTTAATCTTCTCATGTAACAGATTGATGAGATAGATATGAACTGATGTGATGAAATTAAGCATAGAACATGATTTGTATGTTGAATCAATAGAATACTGAAGAGTTAATAGATGAAATCCAATTCCAACAGTTTTCTCATAGTGTTTTAAATATTTTTTTTTATTATTTCTTATTTTACATTTCAATCTGGTTACCAAAACAATCATCCAAATATTTGAAAACTTATTGCTCGAGTGATTCATTAAAGAACGATATTGTATTTCCAATTTCCCTGTGGATACGATACAACCCTTTTGCTATACTATAATTGAATCCTAAGGGATTTGAAAGTAGATTGGTAAAAACACTTTCATCAAAACGGTGCCGTTGCCGGGGAGTTACGTCTAAATACAAAAGCATTGCTTTAGTTGTTATCTTGAGCAGTCGTAAATATAGTACATAGTTTTATTTACATTTTGATTATCTTGTTAACTAATCCTCTTGGCTAAATTTGTGTTATCTTTCTGTTTATGCGAGGTAGAATTCCAGCTGATCAAATTTGTTCGACCAAGAAATAGAGAAAACAGCTAGGAAAAATAACAGCAAAGCAAGGAAGAGAAAACAACTGGCTAAGCAGAGAAGGGAGCAAGAAGCAACTTTTATCTCAAGTTCTTCTACAAACCAAGATACAACAATGGCTGAAGAAGAACCAGGAAATGGAGTACCAACCAATGGTGGCAATGATGCAGGCTTTGTCAATTTCACACCAAGGAATATAATCAGAATTGGCAGACCTACAGGAAATCAAAGGCCACCTGAAATAAAGACTGGATTGGTACAACTGATGTATGCCAATCCTTTCGCAGGTTTGGATCATGAGGATCCCTACACACATCTTACAAAGTTCTATGAACTTTGTGGTACTGCTGGTGTAACTGAGACTGAGGAAGAAGCTGTATTTCTTAGGCTCATCCCTTTGACCCTCATTGGAAAAGCTAAGGAGGGGTTTCTCGACCAACCACAACAAATTCTATCTGATTGGAATCAACTGGAGGAGAAATTCATGGCTAGGTATTTTCCTCAATCAAAATTTATGGATTTTAAAACTGCTATTTCAACTTTCTCTCAGATTGCAGGTGAAAGTTTATGTGAAACCTGGGAGAGGTACAAATCATATGTTGAGCAAGTGTCCAAACCATGGATTCGATGCAAAGACACAAATCCATATTTTCAGAAATGGCTTACTCCAGCAACACAAGTTGATGCTAGATGCCACAGTTGGAGGATCTTTGATAGCTAAATCTTCAACAGAAGCCATTGATATAATTGAGTCTATGGCCATCAATGATTAATAGGGCCAACACCACAGAGGTCCAACAAAAAGAAGCATGATAGAGCTTGCAGGGAATGATGCAATCTTAGCACAAAACAAGCTTTTGCAACAACATATGGAGGAAATGACAAAGCAATTGGCAAATCTTCCTAAACATTTGAAGGAGATGCAGGAATCATCATCCAGTAGGCAGGTAAACAGATGTGATGTGTATATAGGTGATCATCCTACAAGTTATTGTGAACCCAATGAGGAGGAAGTTCAGTACTTGTCCAATCAGCCAAGGCAAGGTCAATATCAGAACAACTACTCTAGGAGAACCAACCAAAACTTCAACCAACCTTGGAGGTAGGATGTCGGACCTTCTTTTAATAGGCCACCACCATATCAGAACCAACAGTATCAACAACCACCACAGGATCGGACTTCAAAATTGGAGGACACATTGACTCAATTTATGCAGATGTCGATGGCTAACCAAAAGAATACTGATGCATCCATCAAGAATTTGGAGATCCAGATGGGCCAATTAGCAAAACAGTTAGCAAACACTCACAAAGGAGCATTTACAGACAATACTAAGTCTAATCCTAAGGAGGACTGCAAAGCAATCACAACACAGAGTGGTAAGTTGATAGGTGAAGGTATTGGTGAGAACCAGAGTGAAAAGAATGTGATTGTTGTTGAGGAGGAAAGTGAGAATGAAAAAGAAGAAAATGAGAGAGAAGTGCTTAAAAATAAGAGTGAGGATGTACATAAGAGTGAAAATAAACAAGAACAAAGTGAGGAGGAGAAAAGAAAAGCAAGAGGAAAAGAACAAGTAGGTACTAGTGGAGAGAAAAAGAAAGAAAAAGAGAGTGAGGTGAAAAACCATGAGAAGAGCGCACAAAAAGCCCCACCTGTGAGAAACCTGCCTTATCCACATGTTCCTACAAGAAAAGACAAAGAAAGGAAATTTGCAAGATTCATGGATATATTCAAAAGGCTTCAGATCAATATTCCATTTGAGAAGCCTTGGAGCAGATGCCTACCGATGCAAAATTCATGAAATAACTATTGACAAAGAAGAGAAGATTTATAGAGGAGGAGACTATTGAGCTGGATGCTAGCTGCAGTGCTATTATTCAGAAATACATCCCTCTGAAGGCGAAGGACCCCGAAAGCTTCACACTGCCTGTTATTATTGGGAATCTAACACTTGGGAAGGCACTTTTGGATTTGGGAGCTAGCATCAACTTAATGCCATTGTCTATGTTGAGAAGAATTGGTGACTTGGAAGCTAGACCTACCGGAATTTCATTACAGTTGGCAGACAGGTCAGTTAAATATCCGCATGGTGTCGTAGAAGATGTGCTGGTGAAAGTAGATAAATTAATGTTTCTAGTTGATTTTGTGGTCTTGGATATGGAGGAAGATGTAGAGGTCCCGCTGATTTTGGGTAGACCTTTCATGAAGACAGCCAGAGTAATGATTGATGTGGATGCAGGAAAACTGAAGGTCAGGGTGTAGGATGATGAAGTAAATTTCAATGTTTTTGAGGCTTTGCAATATCCAAAGGACAAAGGACAATGCTTCTCCATTTATGTTATTGATGAGGTGTGTTATGATGCACATAAGCAGTTACAATCATTTGATCCTCTAGGCAGAGTTTTGGTAAACATGCATACTAGCTTCAATGAGGAAGAAGAACAAGAGATTGAAAAATGTTTACAGGATATTGATTCCCTCAAAGAGATTCATCAAAAACAGATAGCATTGGAAGCATTGAAAATGTAGCTGACAACAAGCACACTAATCAGAAACTGGAATTGAAGTTGTTACCTCCCCATTTAAAATATGTGTTTCTACAGGGGGCAGTTGAAAAGCCAGTGATTATTAGTAGTTCCTTATCACCACAAGAAGAGAAAAAGCTGATTGAAGTTGTCAAAACAAATCAAGGAGCAATAGGCTGGACACTAGCTGATTTGAAAGGTATTAGTCCTTCATATTGTATGCATAAAATTCTAATGGAGGATGATTTTAAACCTGTAGCCCAGGCTCAAAGAAGATTGAATCCAACCATGAAAGAAGTAGTCAGAAAAGAAGTGGTGAAGATGCTTGAAGCCGGAATGATCTACCCTATTTCAGGTAGTGCCTGGGTGAGTCCAGTCTAGGTGGTAACAAAGAAATGAGGAATGACTGTGGTAGCCAATGAAAAAAATGAATTAATTCCAACCAAAACTGTCACAGGTTGGAGAATGTGTATTGACTATCGGAAACTGAATAAAGCCACTAGGAAGGACCACTTCCCACTGCCTTTTATGGATCAAATGCTGGAAAGATTATTTGGGCAAACTTTCTATTGTTTTCTGGATGGTTACTCCGGTTACAATCAAATCACTGTAAAACCATAAGATCAAGAGAAAACAACATTCACATGCCCTTTTGGTATTTTTCCTTACAGGAAGATGCCTTTTGGACTATGCAATGCTCCTGCAACCTTCCAGAGATGTATGCTAGCTATTTTCTCATATTAGGTGGAAAAATGTATAGAAGTTTTCATGGATGACTTCTCTGTATTTGGAGCTTCTTTTGATTTATGCTTGGTGAACTTGGACACTGTACTGAAACGATGTGTTGAAACAAACCTTATCTTGAACTGGGAGAAATGTCACTTCATGGTGACGGAAGGAATTGTCCTGGGCCACAAAATCTCATCAAAGAGTATGGAGGTTGATAAAGCAAAGGTGGAAGTCATTCAAAAGTTACCAGCCCCAACAAATGTCAAAGGGATTAGAAGCTTTCTCGGGCATGCTGGCTTTTATATATGTTTCATCAAGGATTTCTCTAAGATTGCCAAGCTATTGAGAAATCTTATGAATAAGGATACTCCTTTTCGTTTTGATGATGCATGTTTAAAAGCTTTTGAACAATTGAAACAAAATTTAGTTTCTGCTCGTATCATTATTGCACCTAATGGAACCTTGACTTTGAATTAATGTGTGATGCTAGTGATTATGTTGAAGGAGCAGTGCTAGGTCAAAGAAATAATAAAATGTTTCATGCCATACATTATGCTTGTAAAGTGTTGAATGATGCTCAAATGAATTATGCTACCAGTGAAAAAGAATTACTAGCTATAGTGTATGCTTTAGAGAAATTTAAAAGTTACTTGATTGGATCTAAAGTTGTTATTTTAACAAAAGCAGATTCCAAACCACGACTGATTCGATGGATTTTTTTGTTGCAGGAATTTGATCTTGAAATTAAAGATAAAAGTAGCAAGGAAAACTTAGTGGCTGATCATTTATCCAGCCTGATGAATAATGAGGTGACCATAAAGGAAAAAGAAATAACAGATGAATTTCCAGATGAAAAGCTGTTTATTGTACAAGAAAGGCTATGGTTTGCTGATATGGCCAATTACAAAGCAGCAGGTGTAATCCTTAATGATTTCAATCATCATCAGAAAAAGAAATTTCTCAGGGATGCCACCTATTTCTTGTGGGATGATCCTTATCTATTCAAGATCGGAGCTGATGGATTGTTGCGGAGATATGTAGCTTCTGATGAGGCTAGGAGTATATTGTGGCATTGCCACAACTCACCTTATGGAGGACATTTCAATGGTGAGAGAACTGCTGTGAAGGTTTTTCAATCTGGTTTTTACTGGCCCTCCCTATTCAAAGATGCACATTTCCATGCGCAAAAGTGTGATGCATGCCAAAGGTTAGGTGGAATAAGCAAAAGAAATGAAATGCCTCTACAAAACATCTTGGAAGTGGAGGTATTTGATTGTTGGGGCATGGACTTCACTGGCCCATTTCCATCTTCATTCTCCAATGAATACATCTTGGTGGCTGTGGAGTATGTTTCACGGTGGGTGGAAGTAATGGCAACTTCTAAAGTAGATGGTAAAGTGGTAGTGAAGTTCTTAAAGAAAAACATATTCACTCGTTTTGGAGCACCCAGGGTAATTATCAGTGATGGAAGGTCACACTTTTGCAATTCACAGTTGGCCAAGGCGATGCAACATTATGGTGTAAAGCACA
Organism: Cicer cuneatum; assembly: GCA_037974295.1. Classification (NCBI taxonomy): domain Eukaryota; kingdom Viridiplantae; phylum Streptophyta; class Magnoliopsida; order Fabales; family Fabaceae; genus Cicer; species Cicer cuneatum. The sequence continues at coordinate 24,305,830 of JBBPBO010001986.1, read as the reverse complement.
ATGTAGCCTCACCTTACCATCCACAAACAAATGGACAAGCTGAAGTTTCTAACAGAGAAATTAAAAAGATCCTAGAGAAAACAGTTTCAAGTTCAAGGAAGGATTGGTCACAAAGTTGGATGATGCCTTATGGGCTTATAGAACTGCTTATAAATCACCAATAGGCTTAACTCCATTTCAATTGGTTTATGAAAAAGCATGCCATTTACCGGTAAAATTAGAGCACAAAGCCTTTTGGGCCATGAAATTTCTTAATTTTAATCTAAATGTTGCAGGAGTTGAAAGAAAGAAACAACTCCATCAATTAGAGGAATTGAGGCATCAAGCTTATGAATCTTCAAAACTGTATAAGGAGAAAGTGAAAAAGTATCATGACAGCAAGCTTGTAAAAAGAAACTTCAAGCCAGGCCAACAAGTACTTTTGTTCAATACCAGGTTGAGGTTATTTCCGAGAAAGCTAAAATCAAAATGGTCAGGTCCATTTGTAATCAAAGAGGTAAAACCCTATGGAGCAGTTGAATTGGAAGATAATGAGTCCAAAGAGACATGGGTGGTGAATGGTCAGAGATTAAAGCCATACTTATGTGGTGATATTAAATTGATCCCCACTATGCTCTACTTGAATGATCTGTGAAAATACAAAGGAGTCAAGCTAATAACATTAAAGAACCACTTGCTGGGAGTCAACCCAGGTTTTTGAGTTAATTAAACTTGCTTTTTAGTTTGATTGTGTTTAAATGCTAATTTTCAATTGTTTAGTTAAGTTTTATGGTGAATTATGTGATGTTGTTGTGATTTTGTATAGGCAGATGTTAAGTTGTGTTTTTCATGTGTGTGGAATGTGATCATGAGAGATTATGCTGGAATATGTGTTTTTAAGCTTTCCACAAATTTCCTATGGTGTAAATAGAATGTTTGAGTGATTAGAATGTAAGAAATGGGAGAAATGCAAAATTTAAAGTGTTGGGTTGTGAAAATATGTAAAAATTGCATTTGAAGTGAATTTTGTGGGTAAAACTTCGAATCTTGTGGAAATAGTCCATCTTTTGTTGATTTTAAGATTCACACAAGTTTCTTATATGGTGGATAGTTGGTATGATACCTTGAAGGTCATTGAAAATGTGCGAAATAAATTTTGAGGTATCCACTTGTGTAAATAGAGTGAATTTGTCTTTGGAATGAATGTGAATTAGACTTGTTGATTGTTGAAACTAACAAGATGAATTCAAGATTGCCACAATTCCAAAATGAAGACTACAATGTTTCATGATGATTGAAAAGCAAGGCAGGTTAGCATTACAATTTTTTTACAAGGGTTCGAAGTTTTATTCTGCATAATTATGCAGAATTTCAGGTCCCTCACTTAAGCAAGATAATTTCAGCTTAAGCGAGATTTACAGGGGCAAAATAGAGCCTTCTCTGGTCATTTTTAGCTTAAGCGAGAGGAACCTTGGCTTAAGCAGTATAACACTGTAGAAAAAAATAAATAAATAAATACTTTCAGGTTAATTTTCGCTTAAGCCGTGTACTCCCTTACTTAAGCCGTACTCCCTTGCTAAACACACGTTTTCTCTCATCCTCAATCACGATTCCTCTCACTCTCACTCACGATTTCTCACTTGCATCAATAGTTCATTGATTCTCCTATCAAGTAAGTTAACTCTTTCTCCTCAATTTGATTTTGCAACCTAGGGTTCTAAATTGGGAATTCATGGTTAAGTACGAATGGATCAATTATTTTGCCATGAAAAAGGATTGCATGTTTTGAACTTGAAAGAGAATAATAATTTTGTTTATGGTTAATGAACTAGAGAGAAGTAAGGTTGAGATTGTGTCTAAGAATATGAAATGTTTGGATTTTCTCTATATATTTTGATTGACATGGCGCATCTGTTATGATTGAGGGGCTGTTGAATCAATTTGGTCATGTGTTGAAGATATGTGCCTAAGTGTTTGTAACCATGAGCATGAACTATTGTATACTAAGAAAAGGTTATGCTTTTGATGCTATAAATAGTTGAGCAATGATTTGTTATAAATACAATCCCATGTGTCTAATTAAAAGTTGGAAAAACAATGATCTCACAGAGTTTATGGGATGTTGAAATATGTTTATTATGTTTCATGAGCTTGAAAATGAACCAACGCCCCGTATCGCACTATGGATGTTTGTCAAAATCATTGAATGAATATTAAAATGGTTCAGCAAGAATGACTGGGAAATATAGGCAAGAACAAACACAAGTGAATAGAAATTAGTTCATGAACATCTTTTTGAGGAAGAGATTATTTTTGAAACTACACTTGCTTTTGCTTGAAAATATTCATTTCCATGAATCATGATTGATATTGGCTGCAATGTTCAAAGAAAATTGTAGAGTTTGGTTTGCCTATTGGAAGTAACTTTGAGTTTTATTTGTTCTTTTCTAAATTTTTTTTTCTTTCTTTTCCAGAATGGCAACAACCAAAAACCCACACAAAAGACCAAGAGAGGAAACTTCTCCGGCTGGTTCACAAGGGCATGCCACTTTAGAGTTTTACAAGAAGAAATTTAGATCCTCTATCAAAGAAGGTATTTGGCTATTAGGTTGGTGCAATTTATAAAAGAAAGAAGAGTGGAGCTTCTCTCAGGGCAATATGAGGTATTTCAACATGAGCTACAAAGAAGGTGATGGAGAAAGTTAGCAACACTGCCAAAGCAATTCAATCCTAATATTGTCAAATACTTTTATGCCAATGGGTATACTACAAAGCAACAAGCAAGAAGGGAATCATTTGTTCTGGGGAAAATAATTCTTTATGATAGGAATACCATTAGTGCATATCTGGAAGATCAATCAGTATTATACTAGGAAGGGTTATGTGGATACCAAAAAATGATGCCACCAGAAAACAGAGTCATTATGGCTATCCTATAATGAATTTCAATCACATTGTGCTTGGCCTGGGGACAGTTCAATTTTTGAGGAGGGAGAAGGCAGTTAGAGAGCAGCTACTGGTACAACCACAAAAGCAGGAGCAGATGGAGTTGATCAGGCCAAGAAAGACGGAACAGAGCAGCACATGGCTGATCAAATAAACCAAGAGGATGAGGATTGATGAGTTATCACACACCACATCACAAAAAAAGAGTTCATTTTAAATTTCTGCCATTTTATTTTCACTTCTAGCACTTTATTTCAATACTTTGTTTCATTGTTTAGTTTGGTTAATTAGTACTTTTTGGTTGATAATACCATGTTTGCCTGGTACTTAATTGCATGATGATTGGTTCATTTTCGTAAGTATGATTCATGAAAAGTCAAAAGTCTTGCATGATTATTTTGAAATTTAAAAGTTAGAAATATATCTCCTTGATGGATTTTGCGGTTGCACTCATGATGCCATGACATGTATAATTGTATTTTTCACATGAAAGTCATTGGCATAACCTTGAAATGTTTGAAATCAGGAAATTTGTACCTGAACTTGGTGAGGGAGTGTGACCTTAAACAATGTAAGTATGAGAGATTCGCCATTTGTTTTGCACAGTTGGATTTGTTTGAGTCTCTGATTATTTTGTTTGCATGGAAATGATAGGAAAGGATCAAGGCAATTTTTGTTCATTAAAGTATATAGCTACTTGACCAAATAGCCTACCCTTGTATAGGAATATCCATTGTATACCCATTTTGAGCCTGAAATGAAAAGTATTTTCGTTCTTTTGTTTAATCCCAAACCCTAAAGAAAAACAATGTTTATCCCTTACTTTCAAAGTTAAAAGAGCATTTATAATGGGATTGTATGCATTTATGCAAAGTTGGGGGAAATGGAAGCTATTCGTGTTCTCTTCGCAAAGAAAGCAAAATTGTTCAGATTTTCTCAATCTTTAGTACATAATCTTGTTCTTCATAAAAAAAAACAGAAAGATAATTAGAAAGATTGAGAAAATTATGAGAATGATAAGAAAAAGGGTTATATAAATCCAAATGTGAAAAGAAGGGTGACAAAAAGGGATTGGTAAAAGGAAAAGGAAGTGAGCATGAATGCATGGTTTTATTGTAAATCTCATTATAATTGCTCTCTTAGTTTGAAAGTACTTTGATATATAGAAAAACCAATATTCTTTGAAACCTGGCCACATTACAACCCTGAAAAGCCCTTAGTGATCCTTGATTAACTATGCAATCTTGATAATTGTTGAGACAGGTAACAAATTTGATTTGTTGTGATTCAATGGTTGAACATGAGTGAAACACTTACCTTGATTTGGTTCTAAAAGAACTTGTGTGAATCATTGAAATTTCCTTTAGTTGAAAACATGGATAGTGTGATTTTCCTAATGGATTCATGGAATTTGCATTCATATCATTGTTATGACCATTACTTGTGTATCACATATTCTATTAGAGAGTTTTATGAGTGGAGCTTGTGATCATGCAAACTGGAAATATTTTTTGATTTTGATTATTCATGGATCCAACTTGGTGAATGAACTTTGTATATATATATTTTTTTATCGGTACCTTTTGTTTGAGGGCAAACAAAGTCTTAAGTTGGGGGAAGTTGATAAGTGCCAAATTTATCTAATTTTCCATGATCTTTTGGGCACTTATACGTTTGAAATGTTTAAGATATATGTTAAATTAACCCTCAATAGGTTATTTTAGCAAGTAGTTAGTTTCTATATAAATATTATGGTAAATATGTTAATTATAAGTATTAATTACTTTGTGTTTAATTGTAGGATATATATCAAAGTGGTCCAACCAAATGAAAAGCAAAAAGTCAAAGTTGAAGAACTTGGCTTAAGCCAAAACAGATTGGCTTAAGCCAGAAGAATGCTGAAAGCAAAACCAAAGGACTGCTTAAGCGAAAATGAGGCAGATACATGGATTTTGAAGAACCTAGTTGGCTTAAGCCATATATTTTCTAGCTTAAGCGGGAAACCTTTCCTAAGCATGAACAAACCTGTTGGCTTAAGCCAGATTGGCCTGGCTTAAGCGAGACCATCAACTCATTTCCTTTTAAAAAGCACAAAAAAACTTCAAAAAAGGCGGTTACTGAGTTAAAAAAGAGAAATCAAGAGAGAAGACAGAGAAAAGAACTAGTTGCTTGATTGGGGATCAACAGAAGAGCTGTAACTGTTCCTGAGACATCACATAGCTGTCCGTGCTTCTTAGATCTTCGCTTTGAGCTTGAAAGCATCCATGGCTATGGATTGCTAATTTTCTTTTGTTGGGATTGGATGTGACTCTTTAACTTGGATGTATCTAATTTGATTTCTATATACAGGTATCTGTTTCTATGCTATAATTTCAATGATTTAATCTTATTCTTCATACATGTTTTAGCTTTATCACCTAAGGCATGAATTTAGATTTGATATGTGAGTGAGAACTACATGTTTAAGTCGGACTTAGATTATCTCATCTAACAAGTTTGATTGCTAAAAATAGAATTAAGTCTGTTTGTCAATTTACATCTGAACTCGTTACGGTTATCCTTTTTAATTATGCGAGAGATCGGTAATTAGATTAGGGAATTGTTAATCTTCTCATGTAACAGATTAATGAGATAGATAAGAATTTATGTGATGAAATTAAGCATAGAACATGATTTGTATGCTGAATCAATAGGATACTGAAGAGTTAATAGATGAAATCCAATTCCAACAGTTCTCTCATAGTGTTTTAAATATTTTTTTTTATTATTGCTTATTTTACAATTCAAACTGGTTACCAAAACAATCATCCAAATACTTGAAAACTTATTGCTCGAGGGATTCATTAAAGAACGATATTGTATTTCCAATTCCCTATGGATATGATACAACCCTTTTGCTATACTATAATTGAATCCTAAGGGATTTGAAAGTAGATTGGTAAAAACACTTTCATCACTTCTTTAAAAACCGCCATAAAAAATCCTTTTATAGAGCTTTTTTAAATGTTTTACAATGCCTTTTTAATCCTATTACAGCGCTTATTTGAAAAAGCACTGTAAATCTAATATAAGAAGCGCGCTCTATATGGGACCTATTACAGCGCTTTTTTGAACAAGCACTTTAAATCAAGTATAAGAAGCGCACTTTATATGGGACCTATTACAGCTCTTGTTTGAAAAAGCGCTGTAATCTAATATAAGAAGCGCGCTATATATAGGACCTATTAGAGCGCTTGTTTGAAAAAGCGCTGTAATTCTAATATAAGAAGCACGCTCTATATGGGACCTATTACATCGCTTGTTTGAAAAAGCGCTATAAATCTAATATAAGAAGCGCGCTCTATATGGGACCTATTACAGCGCTTTTTTGAAAAAACGTTGTAAATCTAATATAAGAAGCCAGCTCTATATAGGACCTATTACAGCGCTTGTTTTATTTTCAATAGCGCTGTTGTATCCTTTTATAGCACTAGATACTTAAAAGTGTTATAAAGGGCTTAAAAAAGCGCTTTAAAATGATCTTTTTGGCGTGACTCTCATCTAATATGTTCTTCTAATATTGTTTCCTCCGTTTCCTCATTCTATTTAGTGCACACTCAATGAAATCATTAGTGCAATAAATTATTATCACAAAGCAACTTTGTTATCATCAAAACATGATGAAGGAATTCTTCCTAGAACCAACTTGGTTCCAACACATTAGTGCTTTAAATTGTTCCCACAAAATAATTTTATTATCATCAAAATAAGTAAAGGTCATGGTTCTTCAAACCTACTTGGTTCTAACAAATAAGATTGGTATGAAAAAACATCTTAATGTGTCTTTATTTTTAATCAATAGCTACATTTTGAGTTTTCACATAATTGTCTTTCATTTTTACACGAACTTTTGTTTTTTTTATCTCTGTTAGAAATATATTAGTAGATGGAATATTTTTGTATGAACGATTTTGTTTTCTTCATATTGTTATGTTTTATGATGTGAACATGTCTAGCAGTTTTATTAGGTGAACAGTGCCTTTCATATACTTTCATTCACTACTATATCAATTTGTACTGCAGATGTAAAAGTTACAATGATTGTTCCAAAGTTACAATGTTGAAATAAAGCAGACACAACATATCTATCTATCTATAAACATACATTTGTCAAATAATATAATTGGTACTTAATAAGATCCAGAAATTGATTCAGACTGGCATTTTTAAAAGAGATTAGGTGGAGTTAAATTGTTTAAACAAAAAGGGGTAGTTGTTGCCTCTCAATTTGTTCAGCCGGTTAGTAGGTAAAAACATCATGACATAGCTTCACTTATTTGGTTGTGTTTAAAAGAGAGTGTTAGAGAATGTGATCCTAATATTTCTTAGGTTAACAATACTCTTTTTTCAACATTCACTCTTTTATAATTTAAAATACATATTGGTCACATCACTTTACATGGAATTTTTTTTAAAAATAGTGAAATTTATATGTATTTTATCTAAAAAGTTAGAATGAGAGTGATAAATAGATTATTACTTCAATTTGATTGGGTTAAAAATCTATTTATTGGGCGCTCTACAATTTGTGACTGAAAGTTGAATTTGAACCGTGTTACGTACATTAATTGGGCATGCATGATTATGCCAACTTAGGTGATAGTGACTCTTATCTAGTATGATTACATCACGTTAGGTATAGTGCAAAGTTCAGGATTAGTTTGTTTTCAAATTCTTGTTGATACGTGTATGGTGGGTTTCACTAATTTGCGGAGTTAGCTTAGCCTATAAATTCAACGTAACAGTTGCACTATTTTGTTAGTATAGAGTTTATAAAATTGATGAGGTTGATAACCTAAAACTTTGTCGTTAAGCCCAATACCTGAGGTGAAACAGAAGATCCCTTTAGAAAGAAAAAAAATTTGTCTTTTTACTTTATAGCTTATTATAAGTTAGAATCTTATCGAGCTTATTATAAGTTAGAATCTTATCGACATCTGAAAATATCTGTTGAGTTAGAAATTAATTATTTTTCATATAAGTAAATTCATAGTCAAATTTTTTCACCTATATGCTTAATAATAAGAAAGTAACATAGTTCGAAAGACATAATTCAATTTACAATACCAATATTATTATATTGAACATTTTTTGTGTTGTTCCATATGTTATTATGATTTTAATCCACAATTAATGAATATGAATGCAGAATTTGATATTGAAATGATAAATGATGAAGAAAACACAAGAATTATCAAGGTTCGGAGCAATAATCTCTTACGGCCTCACTGATAGTTGTTTTATTTCCTTTCTTCAATAACCAAACTAGAGTACAATGTTATAATACTTAGAACTTTTCTGCTCTATGCTTAATTAAACTCTTCCTTATTGACTTTAGAACACTTACTATCACTAGCATACTTTTTACCACGTTACAAGTCATGCCTTATATAGTTATCCCTTTCCTTTAGTTATTTACAACCATAACTAACTAACTAAAAACAAAAAAACAGAAAGAAAAAAAACTATCACAATGACTTAAAATAGGTTTTAGACTTTCACTAACAAGTTGGAGACAATTATGATCCACTTGGCTATCATAATTCTCTGTTGGAACCAAGTTGGTTATTTCACTTAAAGTTTTGATGTTAACAAAAGTATTTTATGAAAATAATATATTTGACTTCAAGAAGAATGCAAAAATCAGAAGATGACACCAGAAGATGACGTCACCGGAAGCAGAAACCAGAAGATGATGTCACTAGAGGATACCAGCAGAGGATGACGTCACCTGTAACACCCCGAGTTTAAAACACAGCGCGAGTGTATTTTTTTTTCTTTTCACATAAAATAAATCAATAAAAGAATTTTCCGAATTAATTCAAGGGAATTAAAATAAAATTTTCATCAGTTCATTTCAAAAGAGAGCACCCGGCCTGTGGCCACTAAACAGTATCAGAGTGCAGAAAATACAGCGAAAAAGTATACATTAATAGCCAAAATAAATTACATTTCCCAAAACTCAAGACCCTATACAAAAGTCTAGTCTGATCATGGACTAAGCTACAGTAGCACGGTCTCCACCGTATCCTCTATAAGTCTCGTCTTCAGCCAACCGTCCGTCCTTCTGCGTTGTCCACGGATACTCCGTACGTAAAGATCAGGGGAAACTAATGACGTCTCCATCATTAGTGTACCGTCGGTGGGACGGGTTTGGGTATCATCTGAGGGCAAAGCCCAAAGTCCACAATAATAGTAAAGGGCCACCGACCGAAATTAACAATTAACACATAGCATGTATATCACAGTAACAATTATAACCATGGCATAACATATAATAATGATGAAAGTTAAGGATGCTCATTTGAAATCTCATGACATGTATGCCTTTTTCAAAACAACAATCAATTAGTATGGAAAATATGTGGTAAGTACAACCAACACTTCAGCAATCACAATCATTAATCAGAAATTAAGATTCTATAAAGTACTCACACATATTCAATTTCCACTCATCATCATAATCCAATCGTGACCCACCGGTCAACCCCTCGATGCAATATGTATATGCTCATGTATACAATTTCTTGGAATCACCAAGGTGCAGTCGCTCAACAGACCAGCACAATATGTTTGACTTTAACGGCCCACAAGACCAAGGTGCAATCGCTCAACAAATCAACACCTAGTGCAGTCGCTCAACAGACCAGCACAATATGTTTGACTTTAACGGCCCTCAAGACCAAGGTGCAATCGCTCAACAGATCAGCACCTAGTGTAGTCGCTCAACAGACCAGCACTCGTGCAGTCGCTCAACAGACCAGCACTCGTGCAGTCGCTCAACAGACCAGCACGTTTAACATATTTGAATGGACCACCACGAACACGCGACCATTCTGTAGCCAGGATCGAATGGACCACCACGAACACGCGGCCAATCTGAACCCGAATAGAATGGACCACCACGAACACGCGGCCACTCTACAACCTATCACGGTTACTACTTTCACGTGTATTAGCCTTTCACAGGCCAAATACACAGAAGTTAAATCCTCGCACGGATAGAATGGACCACCACGAACACGCGGCCATTCCGTAGCCCACTACTGTGGTTACTACTTAACTTCGCGGCCCATCACGGTCACCGCATTACTCTGTGGCCCATCGCGGTCACCACTTGACTATGAAATGCATGGACATGCAATGTTTTCTCTTCACTGAAAACAATATGCAAAAAAATTCAGAAACACTCAGCCTTTCCAGTATTTCCCCCAGAACATCTCAACACAATTAACTTTATCATCAACACATCAATGATTAAATAGTCAAGCAATCATTAACAATTCACATTATCTCACAAATTCCATACTTAATCATCTAAGGTCTTTCCATTGTTCCCCAAACACTTAAAATTCACAAAATAGTTTTTAAAACTGAGATTTCTGGAAAATACAAATCTGTATTCGAATACAGCCTTTCTGTATTCAAATACAGGAGCCAAAACAGTGTAGGATTAACACCTATATTCGACTACAGTCCCCTGGTAGTCGAATACAGAGGCAGTCTCAGTGCACAAATCAATATTTTTCACTACATCTGTAAAGTCTCAAAAACTTCATCACCACGTCCTCAAAATAAGTTCCATTTTAATTCACCACAGCATTCCCAATATCCCCCAAATACTCAGGGTTTACAGAGCACTCTTAAAAACTTGGAATTTCTGAAAACTCGAATCTGTATTCGAATACAGACCCCTTGTATTCGAATACAGAAGCATGAAACTGCAATTTTAATATTCTGTATTCGAATACAGCATGCCTATAGTCGAATATAGAAGACAAAACCAGAATGATCAACATTAGAACATCAGAAGCAGAACCAGAATGATCAACATTAGATCATCAGAAAACAGAACCAGAATCAGAATGATTAACATCAGAACATCAGGAACAGAACCGGAATCAGAATGATGAACATCAGAACATCAGGAACAGAACTAGAATCAGAATCATCAACACCAGAACATCAGAAACAGAACCAGAATCAGAATGATTAACATCAGAACATCAGGAACAGAACCAGAATCAGAATCATCAACACCACAACATCAAAAACAGAACCAGAATCAGAATAATTAACATCAGAACATCAGGAACAGAACCAGAATCAGAATCATCAACACCAGAACATCAAAAACAGAACCAGAATCAGAATGATTAACATCAGAACATCAGGAACAGAACCAGAATCAGAATCATCAACACCAGAACATCAGAAACAGAACCAGAATTAGAATGATTAACACCAGAATCATCAGGAACAGAACCAGAATCAGAATGATTGACACCAGAATCATCAGAAGCAAAACAGAATGATTCACACCAGAATCATCTGAAGCAAAACAGAATGATTCACACCAGAATCATCAGAAGCAAAACAGAATAGTTAACACCAGGATCATCAGAAGCAAAACAGAATGATTCACACCAGAATCATCAGAAGCAAAACAGAATGATTAACACCAGAATCATCAAAAGCAAAACAAAATGATTCAACCAAAATCATCAAAAGCAAAACAGAATGGTTAACACCAGAATCATCAGAAGCAAAACAGAATGGTTAACACCAGAATCATCATGAGCAAAATAGAATGATTCACACCAGAATCATCAGAAGCAAAACAGAATGATTCACACCAGAATCATCAGAAGCAAAATAGAATGATCCACACAAGAATCATCAGAAGCAAAACAGAATGATTCACACTAGAATCATCATAAGCAAAACAGAATTATTCACACTAGAATCATCAGAAGCAAAACAGAATGATTCACACAAGAATCATCAGAAGGAAAACAGAATGATTCACACCAGTATCATCAAAAGCAAAACATAATGATTCACACAAGAATCATCAAAAGCAAAACAGAATGACTCACACCAGAATCATCAGACGCAAAACAGAATGACTAACATCAGAATCATCAAAAGCAAAAATAGGATGATTAACATCATAATCATCAGAAGTAGAATTAAGATGATTAACATCAGAATCATCAGAAGCATAAATAGGATGATTAACATCAGAATGATCAGAAGCAGAAACAGGATGATTAACATCAGAATCGTCAGAAGCAGAAACAAGATGATTAACATCAGAATCATCAGAAGCAGAAATAGGATGATTAACATCAGAATCATCAGAAGCAGAAACAGGATGATTAACATCAGAATCATCAGAAGCAGAAATAGGATGATTAACATCAGAATCATCAGAAGCAGAAATAGGATGATTAACATCACAATCATCAGAAGCAGAAACAGGATGATTAACATCAAAGTCATCAGAATCAGAAACTGGATGATTAACATCAGAAGCTAAAACAGGATGATTAACATCAGAATCATCAGAAGCAGAAGTAGGATGATTAACATCAGAATCATCAGAAGCAGAAATAGGATGATTAACATCAGAATCATCATAAGCAAAAGTAAGATGATTAACATTAGAATCATCAGAAGCAAAAATCCTTCATCTGTATTTGACTACAGGGGCTCGTAGTCGAATACAAGTTTGAAAACTTAAGTAAAACAGAAGCTTGACAGGTTGTATTCGAATACACCTTTGAAATCAATGAAATTTTCCTGAGACATTCAACACATTTGAAACTGTTTCTTTTGAAAAATCAGCACAACTCCAAAACTGTTTTATCACTCTTTTAAACCACAAAACTCAGACTTTTACATCGAACCAGATTTTCCAGAAGAAAACAGTTTCATCAGTTTTAAACCCTTTTTATTTTGAAATCATCAACAACACCAGATTTTTTAAACCATCAGAACATCATGCAAGCATTTCAGTTTTCTCAAACATCAGAACAACATGCAAAGCATTTCAGCTTTCTCAAACATCAGAACAACATGCAAGCATTTCAGCTTTCTCAAACATCAGAATAACATGCAAGCATTTCAGCTTTCTCAACCTAAGCAAAACAGCATGTTATATCAGCAAAAACAACCAACATCACAAAATCATCAACATCAACAGAATGCATTTCTCATTCTTCAAAATGACATGCAAAACAGTTTTTCTTCAAGAATAGAAATGGAACAACGTGCATGCGTTTGCTGCTGTCGTTCCCGTTTTCGCGCCAAAAATCGGTGAAATTGCAGCCTGCGTTTGCTGCTATGAAACTGGGTTCTTTAGCTCCGTCATGGTATGGGGAATAACTTTTGTACTGGGGTTTTGGTGTTTCAGTGCTTGGATGTCCAAGTAATGGCACTTTGAAGAGTTCCCTCTTTTCTTCTTTGTAATCGTGATTGGAAACAGATTTCAGAATAGGAAGGGAGGGTACTGTTACATGCAGTACTATTACATGCAGTATGGAGGAGAGAAAAGTTTCTGTCTTTGCTTTGTCCTTTGCAGTCCATATATAGGCACTTCCATGTGCCACCTCATCACAATTAATGTTAAAATATTGCTGGGTCCTCCAGCACTTAAACGTTTTGCAATTAGCTGCTAATCCTTAATTAACGGTCCGATTAATTTAATTACTCGTAATTAAATTAATTTAATCTTCATTCAATAATTTTAATTCATCTTCCAAAATAAATATTTATATATATATATTCACTCAAAACATACATATATTAAATATTTTACAAATATCCCCAAAATACCCTTAATATTAATTCCAAAATTAATATTAAATTTAAGGGTCTTACATCACCAGAGGATACCTCCAGAAGATAAAGCCAAAAAGTGACACCAGAGGATACTAGAAGATATCACCAGATGATACCTCTAGTGGATACCAGAAGATATCACTAGAGGATACCTCCAGATGATACCAGAACATATTATCAAATGATACCTCCAAAGGATACCAGAAGATGTCATCAGAGGATACCAGAGGATATCATCAGAGGATCCCATCAAAAGCAAGAATCAGAGCATGTCATGAAAGGAAAAAATCGGAGGATATCATCAGAGGTAAGAATCAATGACATCATCAGAGGATATCATTTGTGGTCCTAATTAGAAGGAAACATGGTCTAGAAGGAGACATGGTCCAGATCAGAAGGAAACATGGTCCAGATCAGAAGCAAACATGGTCCAGATGATAACATGGTACAGATTAGAAGATAACATGGTCCAAATCAGAAGCAAACATGGTCCAAAAGATAACATGGTCTAGATTAGAAGAAGACATGGTCCAGACTTGGTCTATATCAGAAGTATGCACGGTACATATTTAAAATGTGATTCAGATTCATAGAAGACTTAATTAAAATTCAAAGAAGACTTGATTGAATTTTAAAAAAGATCTGATCAAAGTTTTAAGAAGATTTGATTCAAAAATCAAAGAAAACCTTATGCAAATTCGAAGGAGATCTGAGCAAAGAAGATTCATTTCAAAATTAAAAAAAAACAGAATTGGTCAAAAGAATTTTCAAAGGAAATCTTAGCTAGATACATCTCGAAATTAAGCTTGGACAAAGCCCATATTTCAGCTATAAAAGGAGGCTTCAGGCCGCAGCAGAAAGCATCGAGAAGTAGAAGAACTCAAGCGTAAAATCCAGATTCATCTTAGAGTTCAAACTGATCGATAAACACAAGAACTCAAGCTTCAAATCCAAAGTCATTAAGAGTTCAAAAGAGAGAAACACTTGAGTGCAAAAGAAATATTCTCTAAGTGATTTTTCGAGAGTGACAATCAGTGCAACAATCAGCTTTCCAGAAGCAACATTGCAAAGTTGCAAACCCTTATAATCAAACACGATAGTGGTGTAAGTTCTATCTTCAATTTGGGGTTGTCAGATTGGTAGGAGAAGACTTGACTTGTAAGGTCAAAGTGTGGAAGTTCCTTCTTCAATCTGGGGTTGTTAGATTGGTAGGAGAAGACTTGACTTGTAGGGTCAAGGTATTGTTATTGTTTCTCAAAAGTCTGGGGTTGTCGGACTGTTTGGGAAGACTGGCGGAGGGTCAGGTGTTGTAATTCAAAGTGTTTTGACTTAGTGGAATAAATCCTTCTTAATAAAGGGATTGGATGTAGCCAAGTTAATGGTGAACCATGATAACTCGTTGTGTTCTTATGCTGTCATTATCCGATGCTTAGTCTGATTATTTTTTCATCAAGTAATTCACAAACATTCATCAAAACAGCAAAAGAATTCAATTTTGGCAAACACAATTCAACCCCCCTTCTCGTGTTTGCACCTTCATTCTCCACCTTGGATCTTCAATTGTTGTTGACATAGTTAGAAAGTCTCAAGTCCTTTTAGAGACTTCAGTTGGGAAAAATTGCAACATTCACCAAATCCAAACAATGAGCAAACTTGGTGCTAAGAACTACTTTAGTTAGCATGTTTGTTGGATTATCTTTTGTAGGTACCTTCTTTACTTCCACAATCCCTTCAGCAACGATATCACAAATGTAATGCAATATAGTGTCAATGTGGTTGGTCCTCTCATGAAACATAGGGTTTTGGAGAGAAAAATGGCGATTTGATTGTCATACCAGACAGTTACAGCACTGACCTTCCCTTCTAATTCATTGACAATGCCTTTGAGCCAAATAGCTTCCTTGATTGATTCTGTAAGTGCAATGTATTCAGATTCTGTTGAAGATAAAGCTACTATAGATTGTAAATTTGTCTTCCAACTAATTACTCCTCCATATAATGTGAACAAATATTCTGTTGTAGATCTTCTTTTGGCAAGGTCACCAGCATAATCTGCATCAACATACCCTGCCAATCCATTCCTTTCTTTCTTTTATCTGCCATAAGTGAATCCAATTGATTTTGTACCCTTGAGATACTTGAATATCCATTTCACTGCCAGCCAATGTTCTTTCCCTGGATTCCCTATAAATCTTCCCACTATGCTGGCTGTATATGCAATGTCAAGTCTTGAACAGACCATTGCATACATCAAGCTTCTTGTGGTACTGGCATACAGAATTCTGCTCATGATTGATGCTCTTCATTAGTCTGAGGTGGCTGGCTTAAGTATTGTTGAAGTTTCCAACAATAGGAGTTAACACAGTTTCGGCATCCAGCATGTTAAATCTCTTAAGTATTTTTTCAATATAATTGGACTGCTTTACATGTAGCAATCCCATGGACCTGTCCCTGTTAATTTCCATTCCAAGGATTCTCCTAGTTGCTCCTAAATCCTTCATTTCAAATTCAAAATTAAATGAACTTTTGAAGTTATTGATAACATTCATATCAGTACTAGCTATTAACATATCATCAACATAAAGTAATAGGTATATGAAGTTGACTGGATCTTCTCTTTTGAAATAGACGCAGCAGTTAAAAGAGTTTCTGTTGAATCCTTTGGAAATCACAAAAGAGTCAAATCTTTTGTATCATTGTCTATGGGATTGCTTAAGTCCATACGATGATCTTTTAAGCAAACATACCATATGTTCCTTTCCTGGTACAGCATAACCCTCAAGCTGACTCGTGTAGATGTTTTCTTCTAGATGACCATCTAAGAAAGTAGTCTTGACATCCATTTGTTCCAATTCCATGTTGTAAGCAGTAACTAAAGCAAGTATGACCCTGATACTGGTATGTATGCTTTACAACAGGAGAGAATATTTCCTTGAAATCAATTCCTTCTCTTTGTGAATATCCCTTTGCTACTAGTATAGCTTTGAATCTCATCTTCTCAACTCCTCGAATCTTCGGTATTCTCTTAAAAATCCTCTTGTAGCCTATGACTTTATGATCTTTAGGTTTTATCACAAGTTTCCAAGTGTCATTTTTCATGAGTGAGTCCATTTCATCCATCATAGCAATTTTCTAATGCTTACTATCATCTCCAATAACAACAACCTTGTAGCTGATTGG
This sequence comes from Cicer cuneatum, assembly GCA_037974295.1. Lineage (NCBI taxonomy): Eukaryota > Viridiplantae > Streptophyta > Magnoliopsida > Fabales > Fabaceae > Cicer > Cicer cuneatum. Next base: position 24,289,060 of record JBBPBO010001986.1, on the reverse strand, counting down.
TGTTGGAACCAAGTTGGTTATATACTTAGTTTTGATATTAACAAAAGTATTTTATGTAAAAAGTATTTTGACTTAGAAGAACAAATTAGAAGCTATGCAAAATTAGAGGATGACACCACCAGAAGAAACATTCAGAGGAAGCAACCAGAAGATAGAAATGCACCAGAAGGTTAGGCCAGATAATGCATCCACAGGGTACCAGAGGATGCATCCTAAAAAGGCACCAGAGAATACACCTCCAGAGGATATCGGAGGATGTCATCAAAGGCAAAATATCAAAGGTCAAATAACCATCAGAGGATATCTTTCTTGGCCCAGATCAGAAGGAAGTAGAGTCCAGAAGGAGACCTGGTCCTGACCAGAAGGAAGCTTGTCAGAGGGAGATTTGGTCCAGACCAGAAGGAATCACAAGACAGACTTGGTCTAGAATTAATTCTGACCAGAAGATAGCTTGGTCGTGAATATATGAATCAGTCCAGACTTAACCCAGACTTAATCAGAGCAGAAGATAAATGGTATAGAACAAGTGACTTCGTCCAGACAAGAAGATAGCATGGTCCAGACCATAAAACTCAGTCCAGATCAGAAGAAATGATTGTCTAGATTTAATCCAGACTTGATCCAGATCAGAAGATAAATGTCCAGATTAAAAGATCAATGGTCCAGATTTAATTCAGATTCAATCCAAACTCAGTCCAGACTTGGTTTAGATCAGAGGGAAAATGTTCAGATCAATGGTCTAGATTTAAGCATCATGGCCCGGTGTTGGCCGAGATCAGAAGATCAGATCATATGGTCCAGTGATTGGCCGAGATCAGAAAATCAGATCATATGGCCCAGTGTTGGCCGAGATAAGAAGATCAGATTGTGTGGTCCAGTGTTGGCTGAAATCAGAGGATCACAGAATTGGGGCAGATCAGATTATATGGTCCAGATGTGGTCGAGATCAATAGATCAAACGGCCTAGATTTTAATCATGATGAAAATCAGTGAGGACTTGATTAAAATTCGAAGAAGACTTGATTAAATTTTGATAGAAATTTGATCAAAGTATTAAGGGGAGTTGATTCAAAAATTACTGAAGACTTGGGGAAATTCGAATGCAATCTGAAACTTAAAAAGATATGGTTTGAAATTAAAAGAAATAAGATTGGTCAACAGAATTTTCAAATGCAATCTAAAGATAAAAAGATACGATTTTTATTTAAGTGAAACCCGATTGGCCAAGTTATTTTTGCAAGAGAATCTGGTCAGAGACAGCTCGAATTTAATCATGGAAGAGACCCTAATTTTCATCTATAAAAGGATGCTCAAGGCAGAAGACTTAGCATCGAAAATCAGTGAAAGAGTCATACACTTCCAGAAGCAAACACTCGAGTTTTTAGTGAGGTTAATTGTGAATATTAGCTTTCCAGAAGCAAGCACTCTTGTTTTCGTTCCCTTGTGTGAAATCTATATTGTTGAAGTAGAGTCTGCAATCTGAAGAGTCAGAAGAAGTTGCAGGTAACTTAGCAATTAGATTCAAGGTGTTGTAATTCCTTCTACAATCTGGGGTTGTTAGATTGGTAGGAGAAGACTTGACTTGTGAAGTCAAGGTGCTGTGTTCCTCAAAAGTCTAGGATTGTTAGACTGTTTGGGAAGACTAACTTGGAGGGTCAATAGTGTTGTTGTAATTCAAAGGTTTTGAATTAGTGGAAAAATCCCTCGAGGTGAAGGGATTGGATGTAGCCTAGTTAATGGTGAACCAGGATAAATCCTTGTGTTATTTATTTTACTTTATCCACTGCTAACTCTACTTGATTATATTTCAGATTTCAAATAATCATCAAGACAGAAAAAGAATTCAAGTAGTACAAACACAATTCAACCCGCTCTTCTCGTGTTTGCACCTTCAATTGGATCATTCCATTGGTCATCTATTTCCACATTTAAGGAATATGCAATCAGATCTGCATATCCATACCTTTCTAGAGCTCTTACTTCTCTCTTTTCCCTATCTCTTACAAGGCAATATGTTGATTCTGATTCTGCACCTTGAGCATCATTAGTTTCAGGTCTGCCAAGCTTACAGACTTACTTGATCATTTTCCTATATTTGAATTGAGCTTAGTTTTCCAACTTCCAGCAAATCATCTTCCTTGAAAATAACATCTCTCCTGATTATAGCTCTACCTTCATTTGATTCAATGATCCAAATCTTGTAACCTTTTACTCCTTCAGGATAGCTTAAGAAGATCCCTTTCTTAGACCTGGGCTCAAGTTTTCCTTCATTCACATGTATATAAGTAGTGCAGCAAAACATTCTCAAATTCTCACAACTTGGTGCTCTACCATTCCATATTTCTTTAGGCGGTTTGAAACTTATAGCTGCAGATGGTGACCTATTGATCAAGTAACAAGCTGTGTTTATTGCCTCTGCCCAAAGTCTCTTATCAAGTTTAGCACTGGTCAACATACACCTAACTCTCTCCAAAATGGTCCTATTCATTCTTTCAACAAGGCCATTTTGTTTAGGTGTCAGTCTCACTGTTTTATGTCTGGCTATTCCCATATCTTTGCAGACTCTGATGATTAATTATAATTCTTTTTATGAATTATTTTTCTGTTTTTGATGATTATTTAGAATCTGATATATAAACAAAAAGAATTAGCAGCAGATAAAGTAAAATAATCAACAAAAAGATTTATTCTGGTTCACCATTAACTAGGCTACATCCAATCTTCCCAAACAGTTTAACAATCCTAGACTTTTGAGGAACACAGCACCTTAACTTCACAAGTCAAGTCTTCTCCTACCAATCTGACAACCCCAGATTGCAGAAGGGATTTCAACACCTTGAATCTAATTGCTAAGTCACCTGCTACTTCTTTTGACTCTTCAGATTGTAGACTCTACTTCAACAATATAGATCTCACACAAGGGAACGAAAAACAACAGTATTTGCTTATGGAAAACTGATACTCACAATTAACCTCAATGAAAATTTGAGTGTTTGCTTTTGGATATGTATGACTCTTTCACATATTTTCGATGTTAAGTCTTCTGCCTTAAGCCTCCTTTTATAGATGAAAAAATAGGGTTTCTTCCATGATCAAATTCGAGCTGTATCTGTCCAGATTCTCTTGCAAAATAACTTGGCAAATCGGGATTCACTAAAATAAAAATCGTATCTTTTTAGCTTCAGATAGCATTTGAAAATTCTGTTGACCAATCTTGTTTCTTTTAATTTCAAACCATATCTTTTTTAGTTTCAGATTGCATTCGAATTTCTTCAAGTCTTTAGTAATTTTTGAATCAAATCTCCTTAATACATTGATCAAATTTCTATCAAAATTTAATCAAGTCTTCTTCGAATTTTAATCAAGTCCTCACTGATTTGCATCAAGATTAAAATCTAGACCATATGATCTTCTGATCTTTGCCAATACTGGACCATATGATCTGATCTTCTGATCTCGGCCAACACTGGGCCATATGATATGATCTTCTTATCTCGGCCAACACCGAGCCATATGATCTGATCTTTTGATCTCGGGCAAAACTGAGCCATGATACTTAAATCTGGACCATTGATCTGAACATCTTCCCTCTGATCTGGACCAAGTCTCGAATGAGTCTCGATTGAATCTGAATTAAATCTGGATTTATGATATTTTAATTTGGACCATTGATCTTTCAATCTGGACATTTATCTTCTGATCTGGATCAAGTATGGATTAAATCTGGACAATCATTTCTTCTTTTCTGGTCTGAGTTTTATGTTGTGGACTATGCTATCTTCTTGTCTTGACCAAGTCATTTGTTCTGGACCGGTTATCTTCTACTCTGGACCAAGTCTGGATTAAGTCTGGACTGATTCTTATAATCACTACCAAGCTACCTTCTGGTAAGGATTAAGTCTGGACCAAGTCTGACTTATGATTCCTTCTAGTCTGGACCAAGTCTCCCTCTAACAAGCTTCCTTTTGGTATGGACCAGGTCTCCTTCTGGACTCTGCTTCCTTCTGATCTGGGCCAAGAAAGATATCCTCTGATGATGTTATTTGACCTTTGATGACATCCTTTGATATCCTCTGGAGGTGTATCCTCTGGTACCCTCTGGATGCATTCTCTGGCTGAACCTTCTGGTGACATTTCTATCTTCTGGTTGCTTCCTTTGGATGTATCTTCTGGTGGTGTCATCCTCTGATTTTGCACAGCTTCTGATTAATTCTCCTAAGTCAAAATACTATTTTCATAAAATACTTTTGTTAACATCAAAATTTTAAGTATAGAACCAACTTGGTTCCAACAATCTCTCCCTTTTTGATGATGACAAAACCTTGTATTTTTTATAACTATTTTTCTTTTTTTGACTTTGACTCCCCCTTGGACTACGCTTTATTTTGACTTTTTCTCCCCCTAAGTCTAATGCCCCAGATTCTCTAACAAATACCTCTTATCCCCCTTTGACATCAGACAAAAAGGATTGAAGGAAGAAAGAAGATCTTCTGACCTGTTTTTTTTTTCATCTTCAGACCTTTTTTTTTATCTTCTGGACTAAAAAAATTAAATGACAGGAAATAAAATACAAAACATAAAAAGTACTCCTCTACAAAGACTACTTGATCTAGTCAGATATGGAGATTATGTTGATATGCTCCTTGATGAACTCGAATCGATCTTCAGGCAATGGTTTAGTGAATATGTCAGCCCATTGATGATCAGTGCCTACAAACTGGATGTTGAGTGTTATTTTTGAGTATAATCTCTGATGAATTGGTGTTTGATTTCTATGTGCTTGGTAGGGTTTTTGGTTAGGTTGATGGCTGAAGTATTGTCACAGTATAAAGGGATATTGGTTTCAAGTATGTTGTAGTCTTCTAACTGATATTTCATCCAGATTAACTGAGAACTGCATCGTGCTGCTGATATGTATTCAGCTTCTGCTGTTGACATGGCAATGGTGCTTTGTCTCTTGCTTGACCAAGATATCAGATTATCACCTAGAAATGTACAGTTGCCACTTGTGCTTTTTCTCTCTAATTTGTCTCCAACATAATCAGAATCACAGTATCCACTCAGTTTGTATGTGGGAGTTTTCTTGTAGAGCAAGGTAAGATGCGTGGTTCCTTTAAGGTATCTAAGGATTCTTTTGACAGCAGTTAAGTGGGATTCCCTAGGGTCAACTTGAAAACGAGCACAGACACAAACACTAAACAAAATGTTAGGTCTAGAAGCAGTTAGGTAAATAAGGGATCCAATCATACCTCTGTATGTTTTCTGGTCTACCTTTTGGCCGGATTCATCTTTTTCAAGTGAGCAGGTGGGGTGCATAGGGGTGGACATAGGCTTACAATCACTAATCTTGAACTTTTTGAGAAGTTCTTTAGTGTACTTAGATTGGTGAAGGAGTATACCTGTTTTGCCTTGCTGAATCTGAATTCCTAGGAAGAACTTAAGTTCTTCCATCATGCTCATCTGAAACTGTTGCTGCATCAAATCAGAAATCTCTTGGCTGAGAGTGCCATTAGTGGATCCAAAGATAATATCATCAACATAAACTTTAATGATTAGAATATCATCTTTAATGGATTTTCTAAACAAAGTGTTATCTATTTAGCCTCTATCAAACTGAGTTTTTAGTAAGAAATTGCTAAGTCTGTCATACCATGCCCTAGGTGCTTGTTTTAAACCATATAAATATTTTTTAATTTTAAAAACATGGTTTGGAAAATCAGAACTTTCAAAACCTGGGGGCTGTTTGACATAGACTTCCTCACTTATATAACCATTTAAGAAAACACTTTAGACATCCATTTGATACAAAGTAATATCATGATTTGCAGCAAAAGAGAGTAGGATACGAATTGCTTCTAACCTGGCCACTGGAGCAAAAGTCTCAGTGTAATCAATGCCTTCTTGCTGACTGTATCCTTGTGCCACAAGCCTAGCTTTATTCTTGACTACTTCACCTTTTTCATTTAGTTTGTTCCGGAACACCCACTTGGTTCCAATGATATTTTTTGTGTGGTCTAGACACCAGATCCCATACATCATTCATTTCAAACTCATAAAGCTCTTGTTGCATTGGTAGACTCTCCTTTTTCAATTTCTTTTGCCTGCATCAGCTTCTGGTTCTAGTAAATCAGCTTCTGGTTCTGGTAAATCAGCTTCTTGTTCTAGTAAACCAGCTTCTGGTTCTTGTGAATCAGCTTTAGCTTCATCTTGCTTTGACTTTTCATGTCAAGCTATTTGTCATATAACATAATACAAATCAAATAATTTAAAAAATAAAATCCTCTTGTGTCTGATTTTCATATTCCGAATCTATGTGTTCTGTGATTAGATGGTTTGGATGAAGGAATTTGAATTCTCTTCTAGGTTTGTAGTCTTGATTAATTTTAGTGGAGTATTTGAAGAACTCTCCTAATTCTGATTCTTCTCTCTCTGTTGATATATCATGTTCCTCTAGTTATTCTGGAACTTATGGTGATTTTGGTAATTCTGCTTCTTCTGGTTATACTGAAGCTGATGTGTGTGATTCTACTGTTTGTGGCTGAACCTCTGATTCTGATACTGGTTCTGGTTCTAATTCTAGTGTGAATTGTACTGACTAGACCTTCTTTCATCAGACTCATTTTGCTTCTATCTGGTGGAAACTAGAACACACACCTTTTTCTTTTTGTGCATTGCCAGCATCCATTGACCAAGCACCATGGTTGGTGTTTCCTTCTAACAATTTTGTTCTTTGGTACCCAAAACTGGTTGGGTCCAGGTTTGTTAGACTTAACAGGTCTCTTGTCTTTCCCAGGTTTTATCATAGAACAAGACAATTTAGAATGACCGTTTTTAGCACAAATAATACACAGAACATTAGAATGAGTAGATTTAATTTCAGCAACAGATTCAGTAAAACCTATTCCTCTTTTACCATTGTTACTGATTCCATAAATCATGGAAGTATACTTACTTCTTTCCATACCATTTGCAATAAAGTTTTGAAAAGCTTGTTCATGCATATCAGATTCACAAATAGTATTGGAAGTAGAGCAAACATTACTTTTGAGAGTTAGATTTTCAGAATTGAGTCAAGCAACTTCAGTTTAAAAATTAGTGTTTTCAGTTGCGAACTTAACATTTTGATTCTTTAAAATTTGTACTTCTTGGGTTAGAATTTTCTTTTCTTCCCTAAGATTTTTTAGTTTTAAAGACATCTTGTTGTTGGCATTTAGAAAATCTTTAAGAGCAGTAATTAATTCAGATCTAGTAAGAACAAAGAATGCCTCTTTGTTTTCATCTTTTGAGTCAGTTCCAGAGTCTGTGTTGGATCCAGAACGTGAGTTCGTATGTGCCATCAGAGCCAATACTGCTTCCTCTGATGTGCTTCCAGACTTGCCAGAATGAATGATTTGTCCAATCTTCTTACCTTCTGCTTTTCTTCCAGAGCTAGTACCTTGATGGAGTCCAGAGGCAAACTTGATGTGAGCCATCATAGTAGTTTCTGCCTCTTCATCATCAGATGATTCGTCTTCTGAGTCAGATGCATCCCATGCTGCCATCAGACGCTTCTTCTTGAATGTGGAACCTTTCTTGTGATGCTTTCCTTTCTCCATGTTTGGACATTCTGACTTGATATGTCCTGGTTCATTGCATCCATAGCAGATGATGCTTTTCTTGTCATCTTCTTTTCCTCTATTGGAGTATTTGCCATTTTTCCTGGGAGCTTTCTTCTTTCTGTTTTCCTACATCTTTGCAATATATTTGGTTATGTAAGCAAGATCGTCATCTTCACAATCACTATCCTCTGATTCTGATACAACCTTTGCAGCTATCTTCTGCTTTGACTTAAGGGCTAAGGTCTTCTTCTTCTTTGGTTCATCTGCGTTTAGCTCTATTTCATGAGACCTTAGGGAGCTAATCAGATCTTCAAGCCTCAAGGTACTCAGATATCTGGCTTCCTGTATTGTAGTAACCATTGGTCTCCATTTGGCTGGTAAGCTTCTGAGGATCTTCTTTACATGATCTGTAGTGGTGTAGCTTTTCTTTAATACTTTTAAACCTGATACCAGAGTCTGGAATCTGCAGAACATTGCTTCAATGTCTTCATCCTCTTCCATCTTGAACATCTCATACTGCTTGACCAATATGTTTGCCTTTACCTCTTGAACCTTTTGACTTCCTTCATAGGTCAGAACGAGACTGTCATAGATGCTTTTTGTTGTTTCCTTGTTGGTGAATCTATCCAATTCTTTAAATGTGATAGCATTGATCATTATGGTTCTGGACTTGTGATGCAGCTTGTATAACTTCTTCTGGTTGGGACTCATATCTTCTACATCCAGTTCTTCACCAGTTTCATCTCTTGGTATAATGGATGTAGTGTAGCCTTTCACTACCAAGGTCCAGAGATACGGATCTTGGGAAATGAAGAAGCTTCTCATTCTGTCCTTTCAGTATTCAAAGTGATCTCCATCAAACAGTGGTGGCCTGTTGATGTTGCCTCCAAATTCTTCTTTGGATTCTAACATGTTGAACCCCTTTGGATCTTCCCACAAACAATGTTAAGTGCTAAACCTTGAGACTGAGCTCTGATACCAATAGCAGGTGCAAACACGAGAAGAGGGGTTGAATTGTGTTTGTAATACTTGAATTCTTTTTCTGTTTTTGATGATTATTTTAAATCTGATATATAAACACACAGAATTAGCAGCGGATAAAGTAAACACGAGAAGGGGGTTGATGTTGTCACCAGAAGATGACGTCACCAAAAGCATAAGTCAGAGGATGATGTCACCAAAAGATGACGTCACCAGAAGCATAAATCAAAGAATGATGTCACCATAGGATGATTTATCAGAGGAATATGTTAGAGAAAAATCCTCAAAACAGAATTGGAGCAAAAGACTCGAGAAACATAATCTAGCTAAAAGCATGCTCAAAACAGATTAATCTAAATACACTCCAGAAGTAAAGCATCAGTGAGCAAAAGACTCAAAACAGAATCTGAGCAAACTACTCCAGAATATTCTCAAAACAGATTAATCGAAATACACTCCAGAAGTAAAGCATCAGTGAAGTCCTAAAGTTCATCTATAAAAGGAGACTTAATGCTGAAGATTAGATTATCAAAAATACTTGAGAGCCATACACTTCCTGAAGCAAAATACTTGAGTTTTAAGTGAGGTCAATTGTGAGTATCCGCTTTCCAGAAGAAAGTACTCTATGTTTTTCTTTCCCTTCTGTTAGGTCTAAGTTGTTGAAGTAGAGTCTACAATCTAAGGGAGTCAGAAGGAGTAGCAGACTACTTAGCAATTAGATTCAAGGTTCTTTTCCTCAAAAGCCTAGGGTTGTTAGACTTTTTTAGAAGACTGACTTGGAGGGTCAATGGTACTTTGTAATTCAAGGTTTTGAATTCGTGAAATCCTTCAAAGTGAAGGGACTGGATGTAGCCTTGTTAACGGTGAACCAATATAAAATTCTGAGTTTTTATTTACTTTATATCCGCTGTCAACTTCGTTTTAATTCATATATAACAGGTTTTGTTTTATAACTAAAAAAGTATTCAAGTTAGTCAAACACAATTCAACCCCCCTTCTCTTGTTTGCACCTTCAATTGGTATCACAGCTCGGTCTCAAGGCTGAGCACTTAACTTGTGTTTGAGGAAAGGTCCAAGGGGTCAACAACATGGCAGAATCCAAAGATGATTTTGGAGGCAACATCAACAGACCGCCACTGTTTGATGGAGACAGGTTTGAGTATTGGAAGGACACAATGAGAAGTTTCTTCCTATCTCAAGATCGTGAATTATGGAAGCTGATAGTCAAAGGATACACTACACCTACTGTTCCAAGAGATCCAACTCAAGAACTGGACATGGCAGATATGAGTCCAGACAAGAGCAGATTATACAAACTGCATCACAAGTCCAGAACCATCATGATCAATGCAATCACATTCAAGGAATTTGACAGATGCACATATAAAGAAACAGCAAAGAGCATATTTGACAGTCTGGTTCTGACCTATGAAGGAAGCCAGCAGGTTCAAGAAGCAAGGGCTAACATACTGGTCAAACAGTATGAGATGTTCAAGATGGAAGATGATGAAGACATTGATGGAATGTTCTGTGGATTCCAAACTCCGATATCTGGACTCAAGGTCTTGAAAAAAGCTACACAACACCATATCATGTCAAGAAGATCTAAGAAGCTTACCAACCAAGTGGAGACCAATGGTTACTGCAGTTCAACAAGCTAGAGATCTGAATAATTTAAGACTTGAAGATCTAATCAGTTCACTCAAGTCTCATGAAATAGAACTGGAAGTAGATGAACCAAAGAAGAAGAAGAATCTGGCGCTAACGTCAAAACAGAAGAAAGCTGCAAAGGCAGCACCAGAATCAGAGGATAGTGACACTGACTGTGATGATATGGCTTACTTAACCAAACAGATGGTTAAGATCTGGGAAAACAGGAAGAGGAGAGGCTCCAAGAAGAAACATAACATCAAAGGAAAGGAAGAATCTGACAAGAAGAGCATCATCTTATATGGATGCAATGAACCTAGACATATCAAGTCAGAATGTCCAAATCTGGAAAAAGGCAAACAGCACAAGAAGAGTTCCATATTCAGAAAGAAGGGTCTGATGGCAGCCTGGGATGCATCAGAATCAGAAAAAGAATCGTCTGATGAAGAAGAGGCAGAAACAGCAATGATGGCACACATCAGTCATTCAGGAATGTTTGGAAGCACATCAGAGGAAGCAATTCTAGCCCTGATGGCTCATACCAACTCAAGTTATGGATACAGCTCAGGCTCTGGACTAGATTCAGAAGATGAAGACAATAAGGTATTTTCTGATGTCACTAAATCTAAATTAATTAATGCTTTAAAATATTTTTAAATGCAAACAATAAGATGTCTTTAAAACTGAAAACTCTTAAGGAAGATAAGAAAAATCTGACCAAAGAAGTCCAAGTTTTAAAGAATCAAAATTCTGAGTATGCAACTGAAAACAAGGATTTTAAAACTGAAGTTGCAAGACTTAAATCTGAAAACCGAACTCTCAAAAGTAATATTTGTTCCACTTCAAAAACTGTTTGTGAATCTAATATGCATGAGCAATTTTTTCAAAACTTTATTTCTAATGGAATGGAAAGAAGTAAATATGCATCTATGATTTATGAAAACCGTAACATTGGAAAGAGAGGTCTTGGTTTTACAGAAACTATTGTTGAAACTAAAACTGTTCATTATGATGTTTTATGCATTGTTTGTGCTAAAAAAGGTCACTCTTAATTATCTTGTCCAATGGTAAAATTTGAACAAGATCAGAGAGCTATTAAAACCAACAAACCTGGATTCAATCAGTTCTCGGTACCAAAAGATCAAATTGTCTATGTTGCAGATATTCTGAGCAACCAGAAGGAGACACCAACAATGGTGCCTTGACAATGGATGTTGGCAGTGCACAAGCAGAAGAAGGTTTATGTTCCTGCTACAACCAGACAGCGGCAATATGAGTCTAATGAAAGAAGGTCTGATCAACTCAACCAAAAACCAGAACTGGAACTAGAATCAAAACTGGAACCAGAATCATAACAGGAACTGGAACCGGAACCAGAATTGGAACCAGTATCAGAGGCACATGAACTGGAACCAGAACCAACACTGGAACCAAAATCAAAATCAGTACTGGAACCAGAACCTGAACAGGTATCAGTATCAAAGGTTCAGGTATGATCATCAAAATTACTTCAATTATCAGAATCATAGGAGGAATAGGAAATATCAGAGAAATCACTCATATCAACAGAACTGAAACCACCAGAAGAATCGGAATTACCATCAGTTCCAGAACTAGAAGAATCAGAATTGTCATCAATTCCAGAATTTTCAGAGGAACCAGATATATTAGTAGAAAGAGAAGAATCACAATCAGGAGAGTTCTTCAAACACTCCAGTAAAATTCATCAAGACTAAAATCCAGGAAGGGAATTCAAATCCCTTCATCCGAACCATCTAATCATAGAACATACAAATTCAGAATCTGAAAATCCGAAACAAGAGGATTTTCAGAGTAAAACTAAAACTGTTGACATAGAGGTTACATCTTACTGTAAATATTATTATTGTTTGATATTTATGTTTAGTGTGATAACAAGAAGCTTGATCTTAAAATTCAAAGCTGGATAAGTATTCTGCAGGTTTTCAAACTGTTAGAGGAACCAAGTGATCCATATAATATGAACACTTCAGTAGAAACAGCATTCCAGTGGTTTCAAAAACAAGCAGAGACCAGCAGCAGCAGAACTGATGTTCTGGTTGTATTAATTTCACTTTTAAATTATTTAAGTTGTATTATGTTATATGACAAATAGCTTGACCTGAAAAGTCAAAGCAAGATGAGGAAATGGCAGGTGAACCAGAGGTACAGGAACCAGAAGCTGGACAAGCAGCAGAACCTGAGAAAGATAAAGATGAAAGCAAGGAAGAAGAACATGCTGACTCTAAAGACAAGTCAGAGGGAATGAATGGATGGAAGTACAAGTCTTCACATTTAGAAACTCTCATTATTGACAGTGCAGCAGAACCATTGAAGACCAAATCATCAAGTAGAGAAACCAGTCTGTTTGGTTTACTCTCAACAATTGAACCAAGCAATGTTGATAAAACTTTGGTAGAGGAAGGTTGGATACTTGCAATGCAAGAAGAGCTGAATGAATTTCAAAGGAACAATGTTTGGGATCTGGTATCCAGACCAAACAAAAACATTATTGGAACCAAGTGGGTGTTCAGGAATAAACTCAATGAAATAGGTGAAGTGGTAAGGAACAAAGCCAGACTTCAAGCTGACCCTAGGGAATCCCATTTAACTGCTGTCAAAAGAATCTTGAGATACCTTAAAGGAACAACAAACCTTACCTTGTTATACAAGAAAACCCCCACCTACAAACTAAGAGGTTTTTGTGATTCTGACTATGCTGGAGACAAGTTGGAAAGGAAAAGTAGAAGTGGCAACTGCACATTCTTAGGTGATAATATGATCTCTTGGTCAAGCAAAAGACAAAGCACCATTGCCATGTCAACAGCTGAATCTGAGTATATATAAGCAGTAAGATACAGCTCACAGTTAATCTGGATGAAACATCAACTTGAAGATTCCAACATCTTTGAAACAAATATCCCTTTGTTTTTTTATATCACCTCAGCCATAAACCTAACCAAGAACCATATCTTACACTCTAGAGCCAAACACATTGAAATAAAACACCATTTCATTAGGGACCATGTTCAAAAAGGGACTTTAAGCATCTAGTTTGTGGACATTGATCATCAATGGGCTGATATCTTCACCAAAGCATTACCTGAATATAGGTTCGAGTTCATCAAGAAGCATCTCAACATTATCTCCATATCTGACTAGTTCGAGTAGTCATCTTAGGAGTTTTTAATTTCTTGTAATTTTACGTTACGTCTTTCATTTTCTTGTTTTTACTTTCTGTACTTTGTAAAGAGAAAAACAAAAAATAGTAGGACCTCTTTTTGATTGATAACAAAAAGGGGAAGAGAGAGAGAGAGAGAAAGGAGAAATAAGTAGAAAAGGAGAGATAAAAAGAAAAGAGGAGTGAAAAAGAAAGAGATGAAAAGAGAAGGAGTTGAAAAGGAGAGGAAACAGGGAGAGAGAAAAAAAAAAGAGAAAAAGAAAGAGTTAAAAGAGAAGGAGTTGAAAAGGAGAGGCAATGTGAAGAGAGAAAAGAAAGAGATAATAAAGAAGGAGTTGAAAAGGAGAGGAGAAGTGTAACACCCCGAGTTTTTAAACAGCGCGAGTGTATTTTTTTTTTTACCAAAATAAATAAATAAAAGAATTTTTGAATTTCAAGATAATTAAAATGAACTTAAAAATTTAGTTGTTTCGTAAAATAATACCTCTTAAGTTCCAAAGACAAGAATAATTAAATAATGACGTCTTAAATATAACTAAGTAAAATAAATTTTGGGAATTAATACTTCCAATATAATAAAAGGTAATGCGTCACAAAGTCGGTGTCATAACATCTCAAAAAAAACATCCGGCCTGCGGCCCACTTAAATAGTGTCAGAGTGCGGAAAAGATATACAATAGTTCCAAAATAAATAATTACATTTCCTGAGCTCAAAACACTATACAACAAGTCTAAACTGATCATGCACTAAAGCTACAGTAGCAAGGGTTCCCTCCGCATCCCATACAAGTCTCGTCCGACTCCGCAGCTCGCCTCGATGTGACGTCCTCCTCCTCATCATACAGGGAAGGATCAGTCTCCTCCGAGGTCAGATCTATCCACGATCTGGGTCGCTTCGGCGGTGCTGGAATCTCAAAACAATCATCTGATGTCCTAAATGGACCCGGAATATCAACTGCTGCTAGCGTCGGTCCTTTATTCTTCTCTTCCTCCTCGGGTTCACGCACAGCCCCTACAGCTACCGGGTTAAGAGTCACCACACCTACCGTGGCCTCTGTCTCAACCCCTTCAGTTGGATCCTTCACGTCCGCAAAAACTCCGTACTCCTCCAATATCAATTTGGAAGGTACCGGAAAATCAATCATCGCGTGAGTGTGCTCTACGTAATCCACTGCCCTGTCGGTCCTGCAAGTCCTCGCCAATCTCCCCGTGTAAGTCGCTCTGCTTGAGACGGGGTCATATACCCAAGCAATAGGCAGATGACGGTCAAGGAAATCTAGCGATGTTTCCGTCGTCGGGATACCCACCGGTGGTACGGGTTTGGGGGGCATCTGAGGGCAAAGCCCAATTTTTCCACAATAATAGTAAAGGGTCACCGACCAAAATTAACAATTACCACATAGCATTTATGTCAACAATAACAAGTATATTCATGGCATGTTCCAATGTTTATGACAACCAGGATGAATAAATATGATCACCTATTAAAATGTATGATATTGACATTTTTGGAAAACACAAACAGTTTAACATATAAGTCATGTTGCAAGTACAAATACATTCAACAAAACACAACAACTCATTCAGTACTTAGAGTTCATAAGTTACTTGCACACAACGATTTGCACCCGTCAACATCATATCCAATCATGACTCACCGGTCGACCATTCCAATGCAATATGTGTATGCCAATGTACACAACTCTTGGAATTACCAAGGTGCAGTCTCTCACAAACCAGCACGATTTACCCATGTTAGCCTTTCACAAGCCAAACATTACCAGAGTGCAGTCTCTCACAGACCAACACACATGCAGTCGCTCACAACCAAGCACGTTTTACGTATACCAAGGTGCAGTCTCTCACAAACCAGCAGCAGTGTAGTCTCTCACAGACCAGCACACGTGCAGTCGCTCACAGACCAGCACGTTTTACGTATGTTAGCCTCTCACAGGCCAAAACATACAAAAGTTAAATCCTCGCACGGATAGAATGGACCACCACGAACACGCGGCCATTCCATAGCCCATCACAGTTACTACTTAACTTCGTGGCCCATCGCGGTCACCACCTGACTATGCAATGCATGGACATGCGATGTTTTCTCCTCACTGAAAACAGTATGCAAATACCAGCTGAAAATCCAGCCACTCCATCACCTCCTGAAACCATCTCAAACCATCTCAACAATTTCATTATCACCACATGAACAAAAAATTCAAGAACCTCATCATCACCACCTCAAACCATCTCCAAAACTACATTTTAATTCATCACAAGCCTTCCCAATGTTTCCCCAACTCTTTAAGTTCATAAACCAATGTTTAAAACTGGAATTTTTGAAAAAAAACCAATCTGTATTCGAATACAGCTCCCTTGTATTTGAATACAGAAGCTAAACAGTGGAAAATCAGCATTCTGTATTCGAATATGAGATTGTCATAGCCGAATACATATGCGAAGTCAGTGGCAAAAACAGCAAATCTGTATTCGAATACAACGGGGTCGTAGTCGAATACAGATGCAAATACTGTGGCAAAATTTGCAATCTTGTATTCGAATACGAAGGGGTCGTAGCCGAATACAGATGCTAAGTCAAAAGCAAAAATCACTTATCTGTATTCGAATACAGAGGGCCGTATTCGAATACAAGTTCAAAATTTTAGTAAAACAGGAATTTTGCAGGAATGTATTCGAATACACCAGTGCCGTATTCGAATACACCTTCGAAAATAGTGAGATTTTCCAGATAACTTCAATACGTTTTCAAACTCTTTTCTTTGAAGAACCAACACAAACACCAAAACATAATCACAACTTCTTTTGAACCCCAAAACTCAGAACATTTCTCATCAACACAACACAACAGATTTCCAGAAAACCCCCACCCATTTTAAAATTCTTTTCTCTTGAAAACCACCATCAACACCAAAACAAAATCACAGCTTCTTTAACCACCAACATCATAATGTTAACAACACAATAGTTTCATCAACACATGCATTTTGATCATCCCCAAAACGACATGCAAAGAACTTTCCAGTATCCACAAACCACCAAAACGTCATTGATGTATCAACCAAAACAGCAGCAACACAGATTATCAAAAACATCAACAACATGCATTTTCCTCATTTTATAACAACATGCACAACAGTTCATTTTCATACCTGAAAAATCAGATATAATCACACAACCACAAGCATTTACAGCCCTAAATGCAATCTAGAAAGTTGAAAGGTGCCCCTTACCTCTGTTACGTTTTCTTCGTTCATTCACGTTACCGCGACAAAAATCGGCGAAACTCCCGTTCGTGTCGCCGCTACAAATGTTAGTTCTCTAACTCCGTAACGATGAGAGGAACAACTTTTGTTCTGGACACTTGCTGGTTCGGTGCTTGGATTTCCAAGTAATTTGACTTTTGAGGATGCTCTTTTGTTACAAAAACATAATGGGAAGAAAAAAGGAACTGGCGCATGCAGTGAGGAAGGAGGGAAATGTTTTTGCTTTTGTTCTTGCTTCTCACTCATATATATAGGCATATATGTGCCACCTCACCCAACATTTTAATATTATAATATTGTTTGACCATCAAGTACTTAACCACTCTCGTCGTAATTAACAGATAACATCTTAATTAACTGCCCGAAATTTAATTACTCATAATTAAATTAATTTATCCTTCATCCAATAATTTTAATCCAACCTCCAAAATAAATATTTATATAAATATATATTTACATAAAATATACATATATTAAATATTTTACAAATACTCCCAAAATACACTTAATATTAAATCCATAATTTAATTTTAAATTTAAGGGTCTTACAATAAGAGAAGAAAAGAAAGAGTGATTTAAGAAGGAGTTGAAAATTAGAGGAAAAAGTCATTATTAGACTTAGGGGGAGACATTGGTCTGAGGGGGAGTATTTCAAGTACTTCGAATTTTTTTTCAAGCTTATTAAATAAGTTATAAGCTAACAAAATAAGTTAAGGTTTTGTCATCATCAAAAAGGGGGAGATTGTTGGAACCAAGTTGGTTTTAAGTACTTAGGATTTTGATGTTTACAAAAGCACTCCAGGTAATCTTATTTTGTACTTAGAATTATTATATAAAACGTCACCAGAGGCAGAAGATGACACCACCAGAAGATACATCTAGAGGAAGCAACCAGAGGATAGAAATGTCACCAGAAGGTTAGGCCAGATAATGCATCCAGAAGGTACCAGAGGATGCATCCTGAAGGCACCAGAGGATACACCTCCAGAGGATATCATCAAAGAAGAATAGATCAGAGGATGACGATACCAGAAGCAGAAATCAGAGGATGACGTCACCAGAGGATGTCAACATAAGATGACGCCACCAGAAGTATAAATCAGAGGATGATCTCACCAGAAGATGATGTCACCAGAAGCATAAGTCAGAGGATGATGTCACCAAAAGATGACGTCACTAGAAGCAGAAATCAGAGGATGTCACCAGAAGGTGACGTCACCAGAAGCATAAAGTAGAGGATGATGTCACCAGAAGATGATGTCACCAAAAGCAAAAATCAGAGGATGACGTCACCAGAGGATGATTCATGAGAGGAATCTGTTAGAGGAATATGTTAGAGAAAAATCCTCACAACAGAATTGGAGCAAAACACTAGAGAAACAGAATCTAGCTAAAAATATGCTTAAAACAGAATCTGAGAAAAATGCTCAAAACAAAACTAGAGCAAAAGACTCGAAAAACAGAATCTAGCTAAAAGCATGCTCAAAACAGAAGTTGGGCAAAATGCTCAAAACAGATTAATCTAAATACACTATAGAAGTAAAGCATCAGTGAGCAAAAGACTCAAAACAGATTAATCGAAATACACTCCAGAAGTAAAGTATCAGTGTAGTCCTAAAGTTCATCTATAAAAGGAGACTTAATGCTGAAGATTAGAGTATCGAAATTACTTGAGAGTCATATACTTCCAAAAGCAAAATACTTGAGTTTTCAGTGAGGTCCATTGTGAGTATCCGTTTTCCAGAAGCAAGTTCTCTATGTTTTTCTTTCCCTTGTGTTAGGTCTAAGTTGTTGAAGTAGAGTCTACAATCTGAGGGAGTCAGAAGGAGTAGCAGATTACTTAGCAATTAGATTCAAGGTTCTGTTCCTCAAAAGTCTAGGGTTGTTAGACTTTTTGAGAAGACTGACTTGGAGGGTCAGTGGTACTTTGTAATTCAAGGTTTTGAATTAGTGAAATCATTCAAAGTGAAGGGACTGGACGTAGCCTAGTTAACGGTTAACAAGTATAAAATTCTGAGTTTTGATTTATTTTATATCCGCTGTCAACTATGTTTTAATTCATATATAATAGGTTTTGAACATTGATCTGATCATTTTCCCTCTGATTTGGACTGAGTCTGGATTGAATCTGAATTAAATATGGACTTATGAAATTTTAATCTGGACCATTGATCTTTTAATTTGGACATTTATCTTCTGATCTGGATCAAGTCTGGATTAAATCTAGACAATCATTTCTTCTGATCGGGTCTGAGTTTTATGTTCTGGACCGCGCTATCTTCTGGTCTGGACCAAGTCTGGACTGATTCTTATAATCAATACCAAGCTATCTTCTGGTCAGGATTAAGTCTGGACCAAGTCTAACTTATGATTCCTTCTGGTCTGGACCAAGTCTCCCTCTGACAAGCTTCCTTCTGGTCTAGACCAGGTCTCCTTCTGGACTCTACTTCCTTCTGATCTGGGCCAAGAAAGATATCGTCTGATCATGTTATTTGACCTTTGATGACATCCTCTAATATCCTATGGAGATGAATCCTCTAAATGCATCCTCTGGTACTCTCTAGATGCATTCTCTGGCTGAACCTTCTGGTGATATTTCTATCTTCTAGTTGCTTCCTCTGGATGTATCTTCTAGTGGTGTCATCCTCTGATTTTGCAAAGCTTCTGATTTGTTACTTTTGTTAACATCAAAATTCTAAGTATAGAACCAACTTGGTTCCAACATGTACTAGTATTGAATTTTCCCTTTTTCTATTTTCCATAGACATAATTCGAAGAATTCTAGCTTCTCAAGATTTCCACTCCCAATTAAACCTTGCTTATATAATCCCTTCAGACCTCTTTCACTAACATGAGCAAGTCTACAATGCCACATCTTTGTAGAAATATCATTTGTTACAGAAATTAAGCTTGCAAAGTTAGTGATAGTTTTACCTTGCAATTTGTATAGTCCACTGCTTCTGATTCCTTGAAGAATCTGGGAAGTACCTTTCTAAACCTTGAGTATTCCTCCTTCATCTTTTATTGTGAAAGCAGTCTGGTCCAGCATACCAAGAGAAATCAAATTTCTCTTCAGTTCAGGTACATGCCTCACATTAGAGAGAATTTTAGTTCATCCATCATCAATTTTGATCTTCACAGTTCCAATTCCAGCCACCTTACAAGCCATATTGTTTCCCATTAGAACTTTCCCAACATTAGTTTTGTTGTAAGTATCAAACCATTCTAGAATGGGTGTCATGTGGAAAGTGCACCAAGAATCCAGAATTCATTTATTCCAGCATGGTTCTTCAATTACTGTTAATACATCATTGCTTTCATATCCATCAGCAACTACAACAACATCATTCTCATCTCTGTATATTCCCTAATATTGCTTCTTTCTTTCAAGGCATTCTCTGCCGAAAATGTCCTTCTTTATGACAATGATAACAATTTTTCTTGGTCTTGTTTTTACCATCTTTCTTTTCAGCTTTTCCTCGACCAAACAGCCCCTCAGCATCACTGGTTTCACCTTTTATATCAATAATTTTCTTCTTCATTTCTCTTGCATTTAGAGTCACCTAAACTTCCTCCAAATTGATTGTTTCTCTCCCAAACATCATTGTGTCCACAAGATTTTCAAATGAGGGTGGCAGTGAGCATAGCAACATGATTGCTTGATCTTCTTCACTTATTTCAATATCAACGCTTTTTAAATCAATAATAGTTTTGGTGAATAAGGAAACATGTTCTTTAATGGACATACCTTCCTCCATCTTCATTTGGTGCAGGATTTTCTTCAAATAAAGTTTGTTTGTTAGAGACTTAGTCATGTAAAATCTCTCAAGCTTCAACCAAACACCAACAGCAGTGTCTTGAGCTGCCACTTCTCTAAGAGCATCATCACCCAGGGAAAGAATGATGGTGTTGTGTGCCTAGCTTTCCATATATTTCTTTTCCTTTTTAGACAATGTTGCTGGCATCATGATTCTCCATAGCCCAAAATCATTATCACCAGTAAACTTCTCAATATCAAATTTTGCTCCGCCCATTTTTTAGGAAAGAAAATACCTTCTTCTTGAACCTGGCTCTGATACCAATTGTTGATTTCAATCCACAATTAATGAATATGAATGCAGAATTTGATATTGAAATGATAGAAGATAAAGAAAACACGAGAATTATCGAGGTTCAAAGCAATAATCTCCTACGTCCTCACTGATAGTTGTTATATTTCCTTTCTTCAATAACCAAACTAGAGTACAATGCTATAGAAATTAATTATTTTTCATATAAGTAAATTCATAGTCAAATTTTTTCACCTATATGCTTAATAATAAGAAAGTAACATAGTTCGAAAGACATAATTCAATTTACAATACCGCTATTATTATATTGAACATTTTTTGTGTTGTTCCATATGTTGTTATGATTTTAATCCACAATTGATGAATATGAATGCAGAATTTGATATTGAAATGATAAAAGATGAAGAAAACACAAGAATTATCGAGGTTCGGAGCAATAATCTCTTACGTCCTCACTAATAGTTGTTTTATTTCCTTTCTTCAATAACCAAACTAGAGTACAATGTTATAGCACTTAGAACTTTTCTGCTCTATGCTTAATTGAACTCTTCCTTATTGACTTTAGAACACTTCTCATCACTGGCATACTTTTTACCAACTTACAAGTCATGCCATATATAGCTATCATTTTCCTTAGTTAGTTACAACAATAACTAACTAACTAAAAACAGTAAAACAAAAATGACTTAAAATATATTTTAGACTTTCACTAACTAGTTGGACACAATTATGATCCACTTGGCTTTCACTTATTTAAATATGAGATCTCCATTTGTATTTCAAATTTATTGGCGGTGCTTGCCATCTTGTCTATATTAAAAAAGTAATGTAAACAACATGGGAAAATACAATGATATTCATTTAAATCTTTTTTTATTTATTGATATCCATCTAAATCTAAATACAACTAAATTTATTTTAAAAAAACTAATTTTCGTTAAAACTAAATTAAAATGTTAAGGGTTTAAAATTCCTAACAATCATATTAAAGTAAGTTACTTTCAACCATAGAGTTACAAGATGTAGATCACTTGAAACCTATGTGTTTATGGGATGAAGGGATAGTGGCAGGATTGCGAAAACCACTTCTTCAAGAGGCTGTGATAATCAAGGGATAGTGGCAGGATTGCGAAAACCACTTCTTCAAGAGGCTGTGATAGTGGCAGGATTGCGAAAACCTATGTCTATTGGCTACTTTGTGATGATGGATAAACTCAAACTCATTTAAAAACGTTTACAAAAAATGTTATTAAGTCCATAGGGTCTAGAAAAATCGAATTCTTTTTTCTTCTTTTAAAACTAGGGTTTATTAATTTTTAAAAGAAGCTTTTTGTTAGTTTTTTTATATAACCTTTATATGTTTAGAAGAAAAAAAAGGGAGAAACCTTCTTGATAACACTGATACTAAAACCTCCTTCAAAATACCTTGCTTCAAAATACCCTCTTTCAAACTATCCCTATGAACCTTTATATCTGAAAATCCATTTGAACCTTAAACAAGAAAACCACCATCATCCATGACACAGATTGAACTCTCTGGCCTCAGTTTTGATGTGCGCTGAACTCTCCGACCTCTTAGATTCAACGTCGTTCTTTCTCTATCGCTTGCTCTCTGTCTCTCCCTATCTTTCTCTCTATTTTGTTCATTTTTCATGGTTCTTTGTTGATTAAGGAAAGGAAGAAATGGTTGATTAATTTATGTGATCACACTATTTTCTTTTCGCAGATTTGCCTGGTGTAAGACCCCGATTTTTTTTTCCAAAATAAATAAAAGAAATTTTCAAATTAATTCAAAGGAATTAAAGGAAATTAAAATTAAACCACTTAAATAAATTGAAATTAAACCATTTCAAAATAATATGGCGTCGTAATCCAAAACGACAAAAGTAGTTAAATAATTACATTATAATTATAGCCAAGTAATTTAATTTTGGGAATTAATACTTTTAATATATCAAAGGTCAACAAAAGTCACTGTCATAATACCTCAAAAACTCAGATCACGAACCCACTAAAATATTATCAGAGTGCGGAATAGATATACAAGTATCCCACAACAAATAAATACATCCACCAAGCACTAGGCCCTATACAACAAGACTAAACTGATCTGATCGTGCACTAAAACTAGTGTAGCACGGTTTCCATTGCATCCTCTACAAGTCTTGTCTTCACTCCAGTTGTCCGTCCCTCTGCACTGTCCACAAATACTCTGTACATGAAGATCAAGGAAAACTAACGACGTTTCCGTCGATGGTACGAGTTTGGGTATCATCTGAGGGCAAAGCCCAATTTTCCATAATAATTGTAAAGGGTCACCAACTGAAATTAACAATTACCACATAGCAGTTATGTCAAAGATAACCAATACATTTGTGGCATGTTCCAATGCTAAGACAACAGTAATAAATAAGTATGCTCACTTATTAAAATGTATAACATCTACATCTTTGCAAAACAACCAATTTAATATATAAATGATGTTGCAAGTACACATACAATCAACAATCACAACACTCATTTGGCACTTAGAATTCATGAGATACTTGCACACATCGATTTCCACTCATCGGGTCATATCAAATCATGACTCACAGGTCAACCATCCCAATGCAATATATATATGCCAATGTACACAACTCTTGGAATTACCAAGGTGCAGTCTCTCACCGACTAGCACACGTGTACTCTCTCACGGACTAGCACGATTTACACATGTTAGACTCTCACAGGCCCAACACACATAAGTTAAATCCTCGCACGGATAGAAAGGACCGTCTAATACACGCGAAACCATTATGCTGCCCGGATAGAATGGACAGTGTAATACATGCGGAACCACTCCAAAACCCGGATAGAATAGACCGTCTATTACACGCAGAACTACTCTATAACCCATCACGGTTACTACTTAACTCTGTGGCTCATCGCGGTCACCACGTCACTATGCAATGCATGAACATGCTGTGTTTTCTCGTCACTGAAAACAATATGCAAATGCAATCTGAAACCCAAACATTCCATCACCACTTCAAACCATCTCAAGAACTTCATATAGTTTGTCATATGCCTTACAATTGTTTCCCAAATCATTAAGTGCATAAACCAATGTTTAAAAATTTGAATTTAAAAAAAAAACAATCTGTATTCAAATACAGCTTCCTTGTAGTCGAATACAAATGCTAAAAAAGTGGCAAAGTCAGCACTTCTGTATTCGAATACGAGGTTGTCGTAGCCGAATACAGATGCGAAGTCAGTGGCAAAAACAGCAATTCTGTATTCAAATACGACAGGTTCGTAGCCGAATACATATGCTAAGTCAGAAGCAAGAATCACGTATTTGTATTCGAATACGAGGTTCAAAATTTGAATAAAAACTGAATTTTTACAGAAGTGTATTCGAATACGCCAGTGCCATTTTCGAATACATCTTCGAAAATAGTGGGACTTTCCAGAAAATTCACTTCAGGTTCAAAACTCTTTTCTTTGAAAACCAACACATCCACCATAACACAAACACCATTTCTTGAACCACAAAACCCGGAATGTCAACAACACAACAGAAATGATTTCTTTCACCGCAACAAAACAAAAAATGCATCATCCACTCAACAACAAGTCACAAAAACAGCAAGAACATTACCCTCAACATTAGCCACAAAACAGTACAGCCATATCTCAGTACATGCATTTTGATCATCCACAAACCACATGCAAAGGCAGTTTTCAGTATCAACACAACAACACATTCTTAACACATATAACACATAACAATCATCCATCAAATATGCATTTAAAGTCCCTACATGCAATCTAAAAAGTTGAAATGTGCCCCTTACCTTCGTTACGTTTTCTTGTTCGTTTACGTTACTGCGACTAAAACCGGCGAAACTCCCGCTCGTGTCGTCGCTACCAAAGTTGGTTCTCTAGTACCGTAAAGATGAGAGTAATAACTTTCCTTCTTGACACTTTCTTATTCGAGGCTTGGATTTCCAAGTAATTTGAGTTTTGAGTATCCCTTCTCACTACCAACACAAACAAAAATGAACAGAGGAAGAAGAAGAAGAAGATAGCTCGGTTAGGTGAGGGAAACAGATTCTGTGTTTCTGATTTTTTTTCCTTCCCTTGCCTCTCACATACATACGTATATATAGGCATACCCCTCACTTACTTTATATATATATATATATATATATATTATAATTAAACTTTCCCTTCAAGCCACTAAATACTCCCATCGCAACTCTGTTAGCAGATAAAATCTTGATCAACTGCCCGATATTTAACTACTCATAATTAAATTAAATAATCTTTCGTTCAATAATTTTACTCAATCTCATAAATATTTATATACATATAGAAATATACATATATCAAATACCTTTACAAATATTCCAAAATACATCTGATATTCAATCCATAATTTAATTTAAATTTAAGGGTCTTACACAGGTAAGAACTTGATTCGCAATCGTGACATTCTCCTTCTTCATGGTTGTTTGTTATTTTTCCATTTACTTCTCATTAATTGATTAAAAAAATTAAAAACCCCAATTTTATGTTGAAACTCTAACTCTTCCTCTGTGAAAAATCTGAAAATCAGCTTTTCTATGAAACGTTATCTACATAGTTGTTTTACTTCACCATTTGATCCTGTTTATTTTCTTTAACTTTAAAGAACCAATTTTTATTTATAACATTAACTCATTTTCTTTATAAATTTGAAATTGGTTTACTTATTGTTAATTTTTTGTTGATTGGAAATGTTTAATTTGATATAAGATCTGACTGGAAATGTTAGTTTTGTGTTCTTACTTCCTGGGTATGCTTCAAAATTACTCCTTTAGCTTGATTTAGGTTGTTTTTTGTTCTTTCTATAACTTATTTTTTGGTGACATAGATTGTCGAAAAGGTTATGGTTAGAATTTGTGTTTCTCTTGTTGTGTTTAGGTTAAATAATTTCATATATGGAATCATTCTTGCTATTCGCTGTGTTATTATGATAATTTGATATTGAGTATCTCAATTTGATTTTTAATGTTGGAGTTTCTCAATTTTATTTGATCACACTACCTTTCTCTAACAAGATTACACATTTTCCTCTACAAACTCTACGTTGATGCCTTTATTTAGAGGTCTTAGTGTGTTCCATCAATTGCTAAATACAAGTATAGAACTAATCTCTACATGGTCATTTATGTTTTTGCATTTTTGTTCTTATTCACTTTCTTATCTGTCAACTTAATTTGTGTTTGTTATGTGCACTGTTTAATCAAGTGGTTTCAATGAAATTAGAATTAAAGAAAGTATGTATTATTTAATATACTTATGCATAAAAGCAATTCCCCCATTTATTGTTTTTGTTGTCACTTTAGAATAGGGAAGCATGTGTTTTGGCTATCATTTTGGAACATATTTCAGATTTTAAATCGCAATTGAGTTTGCCAGCTAGCAGGTGTAGAGAGGCATGGTTGTGTGGTTGTTGAAAGAGGAAAATCAAGAAGAGCAAGGATTTAATGTCCAGGTTAGTTTCTTGCTCCCATAATTGCTTTCTCAACATTTTCTAATCAGCCTCACTTTTCGCCATTTTCTTTTTTGTTTCCCATTTACAAAACACTTCCATCTTCTACATCAATGGTCTTAAATAGTTCTTTGTTTTGGCACACATGGTGGGTAGCACCAGAGTCTATCCACCAAAATTCAACATCTTCAATCATGATGAGTTCACAAATGACAGCAACTAGATTATCTTTTGTTGCAGTTGAATTCTTCTCTTTGTTCTTCCATTTCAAGAATCTGCACTCATTTTTAAGGTGTCCTGGTTTTCCACAATGATAACAACTTCTTTTTCTTTTCCTTCTTTGTTCATAATTACCATTGTGTTTTTCATTAGATTTATCAAAATCTCGATTTCTTTTCTTAAAACTTTTGCTTGAAATTCCTTCGTCCATTACATGGACCTTTTCATGAAAAAATTGGTTTTTAGTATCCTTTTGTTTATGGTACTCTTCTTCTAAATGAATGTGATTACCCAATTTCTCAAGAGATATGTCCCCTTTCTTATGTTTCATGGATTTTTTAAATCTTTCCACGAAGGTGGAAGTTTGTCTATTATGGAGGATATAATGGTTTCATCCATGTGCATCTAATGTTGTTTGTATTTATTAAGAATACGTTCAATTTCATCCATTTGTTCTATTACTGATTTATTATTAACCATTTTATAATTATTGAATTGAGAAACAAGAAACTTCTTAATTGTAGTGTCTTCTTGCATGTATCTTCTTGACTCTAATTTTTCTTATAGTTCCTTTGCAGAAATGCTATTTAATATATATCGAACAAAGAGTCAAACATACCGTTGAGAATATGGCTCGTGCATATATAGTCATCATTGTCCTATTTCTGCCTTTCTTTTCTTTCTACTAATGTTTCGACTTCCTTCTCTAGTGGCCTTGTGGTGTTCAGAACATACACCATCTTCAAAGTTGTAAGAAGCAATTTCATCTTTTTCTACCAACGGATAAAGTTTCCTCCATCAATTTTCTCCAACTTCACAAAGTTAGAAGTCATTTCTCTGAGTGATGCAACCATTGATTGAAAATAAAATCGAACCTAAAGATTGTTGGATCTGTTGGTGACAATTGCTGCAACACTTTAACAATGAAGTTGTTGATGAAGATTGTATGTAGCAACATCCAAAGCGTTTTGTTACTCTAGCTTTTAGGTTTGATTTGCCCTCACCAATCGGATGCAAATGGAATGAATAGCGAATCCTCTTTATGGTACTTTGGAAAACATTGATATGATTTGCACTAACACACCAAAAGTATCTTTCAATAATATGTTACAAAAGGTTGTTTCCTATACTTCATTCATGCATTAGAGAAGAATGGGATAACTTAGAGTATAAAATGGATGAGTCAAAGTGGATAGCAATGGCCAAATTTTTGTGTTCCATTTTGTCCAAAATGACACAACCTATAGAAAAATAATGTCACTTGAGAAAGAGATACAACTCTTGGTTCTTCCATTTAGTTTTTGAAAAGGTATATACAAATAACGTTCATATTTAATTGAATAGTTGCAAAAGTCTGGTCATTGAACAATGCCCCTTTTCGCACAAGAACTTGGTTCGAATCCCAACAGCAGCGCAGGTGCGCAACCATTGAACCAACAACTCTATCAAGTCAATTAAAAACATACATATATTCACCAATATTTTTGAAATATCTTGTTGGAACAAAGTTGGTTCTAAGTACTTAGGATTTTGATGCTTACAAATGTACTCTATGTAAACTTATTTTGTACTTTGAATTATTAAGTTAAATGCCCCAGAAACTGAAGGAATCAGAAGCAGTGATCAAAGGATTCCTGAAAAATGAATTCTGGAATGACCAGAAGATACTCCAGGAATGTCAAAACATGACCAGAAGATATCTTTGTGGCCCAAATCCGAAGGAATAAAAATCAGAATGAAACATGGATCATACCATTGGAAAGCCTGCCAGAAGGAGAGTTGTTCCGGACAAACAGGAATCAAATATCAATTTTATTCCAGAAGTTATTCTGACCAAAAAATGGCCTGGCAGTGAAAAATTACTTGTTCCAGACTTGTTCCAGACTTGACCAGAAGGTATGTTTATGAGTCCAGAACAAGAGGATCAATCCAGATTTAGCCCAGACCATAAGATAGCATGATTCAGGGCATGGAACTAAGTCCAGACCAGAAGAAATCAATTCCAGAATCAATCCAGATCTGGTCCAAAATCAAAGATCAGAAAATCAGACTATGGCGCAGTGTTGGCCGAAATCAAAGGAACAGGATGTGCAAGTCCAGAAATGGCCGAGTCCAAAAGATTTCAGCATATCAGGAGCGCATCCAGGCTGGCCGAAATCAGAAGATCAGAGGGTCAGGAAGTGTGGTCCAGGGACGGCCGAAATCAGAGGATCACAGCATAACAATCAGTATGGTCCAGATGTGGACTAGCGCATGAAGATCCAATGGTCTAGATTTAATCAAGAAATTTATACGGTGGAGAATTTAATTTATTTTTATCAAAGGATTAAAAAGATTTATTACCAAAATAAAGTGAGGTGTTGTGGAATTCAGGAGCTGTGGCGGGAAGGAACCAACAGATTTAATTGGCCAGTTATTTGGAAAGGAAATATGAAGATATGTTTTTTATTTATATGAAGCCCAATTGGTCAAGTTATTTTTACAGAGAATCCAGCAAGATTCAGCTCGAATTTAAGCATTGGAAGAGGCCCAAATCTGCATCTATAAAAGGAGGCTCAAGGCAAAATACTTAGTAATCGAAAATCACAAAAGAGTCATACACTTCCGAAAGCAAACACCCAAATATTCATAGAGGTCAATTGTGAGTTTCAGCATTCAAGGAGCAAGTACTCTTGTTATTTTCGTTCCACTATGTCAAATCTAAGTTGTTGAAGTAGAGTCTACAAGCTGAGGGAGTCAGTAGGGGTAGCAGGTTACTTGGCAATTGGATTCATAGTGTTGTGTGTTAAATCTAAGTTGTTGAAGTGGAGTCTACAATCTGAGGGAGTCAGAAGGGGTAGCAGGTTACTTGGCAATTAGATTTATGGTGTTGTGATTTCTTCTACAATCTGGGATTATCAGATTGGCTGAAGACAGGAGCTGCATTCCTCAAAGAAGTCTAGGATTGTTAGACTGTTTGAGAAGACTGACTTGGCAGGTTAGTAGCAAGGTTGTAATTCAAGGTTTGAATTAGTGAAATCCTTCAAGGTGAAGGGACTGGACGTAGCCTCATTAACAGTGAACCAGTATAAAAACTGTGAGTTTTATTTTTACTTTTTATCCGCTGTTAACTCTGTTTTTAATTATACATCAAGTTTTGTTTTAAAAGTATAAAAACAGGAAAAGTATTCAAGTTAAGTCAAACACAATTCAACCCCCCCTTCTCGTGTTTGCACCTTCATATCTCACAAATTCTATTAATTTGGTTTCTTTGCAGCATCATGAGAAGTACACATAAAGCCCTCACACTATTCATGGCCTTCCCTATTGAATCAAATCCACTCTTTGGGAGCTAATCATAGCCAGTTTTTTAAGGATCCCGATCCACCAAATGATGCGAGATATAACATTGTAGATATGATTATGAATGCTTCTACTAAGTGGTATGATAAAGAGATGGAAGAAGACACGGTTGACATGGTTGACTTTGTTGGCGAGAAACCTCATGTCTTAAGGCTTGTTCGTGATTCCTTTGTTTATTTGTCCTCAAGATTGGATTTGAAGATTTTACGATTATGGCATGGAATGTGAGGGGTTTTCTAGTCACAAGAGTCATTGTTAAATACATGAAGTTTTGAAGCATGTCAAATCTGATGTGGTTATTCTTAATGAAAGGTTATTAGGTCTTTTACAATGGTTTTGTGTTTTATACCTTTTTAGTAATAGAAATTGTTTCTCAATGTATTACATTCAAAGTTAATAGAGGTATAATGTCTTGGGGTTGCTCGAGAATTTATGCTAGCCTCGGTCCCTTGGTGAGAGAGAACTTGTGAACCAATCTATGTGATCTCAGGACCCGTGTTGTTCAACTGTGGGTGTGTTTAGGTGACTTTAATGATATTTTCATTCCCTTCGAACAACGAGGAGGCATTTTTTTCTCAAGCTAGGATAGACAAGTGTTATGACATGATATCCAAATGTAACTTACTAGATTTGGGATTCTCTTGTAGTAAATTCACTTGGCAAGCTCAATGTAGGGGTGGTTGTTTGGTGTCTTGAACACTGAATCTGAATTTGGTAATTATGTAATTTAGCCATCAATATTTATTTATATTTTTTAAAAACTTATTATACGTTCATTTGAAATGATTTAGTGAAATATCAAATAGTTTTAAAATTTTAAATAAATTTGTGAAGTTATTAAACAGAGTAATTGTTATAATCTCCAATTTTTATTTTTATTTTAGGGAACCAAAGTTACACCAGAATTTTGAGTTTTGCGCCTTGCATCATGTTTCGTAGTGTGAAATACATAACCATTGATCAGGTAACTTGAAATCTTTGCAGCACCATTTGGACCTCTAGATAATGCTTTGAGGTGAACTGACACATCATTTTCCAAGGCTCGAATTTTAAACCATTCACTAAAATCTTGACCTTGTCTTTTAGCCTTGATCCATTTTCCTCCTTTAGTGTGACCACTAACACATTTATCGTACTCTCTACAAAGGTAACACTATTAGTTGTTAAATTTGTATACATGTAGGGAATAAACAATAAACTATTATGGTACCCTGTGTGTGTTTGAATATCATCACAATTGAACAATATCTATCGATGGGCTTGAGCTTTTGATGTTGAGTCTATTCAAAATAACTTTCCATTTTGCTTCCCCCCTAAAGTTCGTCCATTACTTGAAAAGTAATCATTTGAATCTACTTCACAAGAATCATTGTTATCATAGTTTCTACTCATTCTATTCAGCCTTGTATCTACACTTTTATGCAAATATCTTGAGCAAAGAGTCAAAGCTTCTTCAGCCAAATATCCCTCAGCAATAGAACCTTTTGGATGAGCTCTATTACGAACATAACTTTTAAGTCTACATCAGTTTCTTTCTGTGGGATACATCCATCGGAATTGAACGAGACCGCTCAATCTAACTTCACGTACAAGATGAATAGGCAAATGAACCATTACATCAAAAAAGTTGGAGGAAAAACCATCTCCAATTGACAAAGTATTTCAGTAATCTCTCCATTTAGATAATCCAAATCTTGCACTTGGATAACTTTTTGACACAAAGAGCGGAAAAATGACCCAAGACGAATTAAAGGTTCAACCGCTAGATTTGGCATTGTGCTCTTTATTGCTACTTGAAACAAGTAGTGTAACATGAAATGTGCATCATGACTCTTGTAACCAAATATCTTTGTATTGCCAACATGCACACATTTTGAAATGTTAGAAGCACTTCCATCGGGTAACTTGGCAGCCTTCAAAAC
Source organism: Cicer cuneatum (assembly GCA_037974295.1). Classification (NCBI taxonomy): domain Eukaryota; kingdom Viridiplantae; phylum Streptophyta; class Magnoliopsida; order Fabales; family Fabaceae; genus Cicer; species Cicer cuneatum. The sequence continues at coordinate 24,257,274 of JBBPBO010001986.1, read as the reverse complement.
ACTACAAATAGTAGACTTCTCTTGGGAATTCATTGAGAAAGATGCTTTTGCAAACTTTGTCTGACCTTTGCCAATCTCTATTGGATGAAGTTCCTTTCTAATCCCCATATCTTGTAGATCATAATGAGCATTAATATGATCTTTTGTCTTTCCTGATATGTCCAAAAGAGTCCCAATAATACTATCACATATGTTTTTCTCAATATGCATTACATTGAGATTATGACGTAAAGTATTTTGAGCCCAATACGACAACTCAAAAAATATTGACTTCTTCTTCCATAGACCATCATCTTTTTTCTTGTTATTCTTCTTTCCAAATTCATTCTCAAAATCTTTTAAGTTTTCCACGATTTCTATAGCTTCTAACATAGGTAGTGCAGACCTATGTTCTTTCTTTCCATTGAACGACCTTTTATTGGCCCTCCAAGCATGACTAGTTGGTAAAAAACCACGATGATCCATATAACACATTTTGTGACTGTGTCTCAACTAGGGTGAATTAGTGTTATAATTGCAACATGCACATACCAACTTTCCTTTGGTGCTCCAACCTGACAACATAGCATACCCAGGGTAGTTACTAATAGTCCATAGCAGAGATGCCCGCAATTGAAATGTTTGATCGTTTGAGGCATCATATGTTTCTACTCCAAATTCCCACAATTCCTTTAGCTCCTCGATCAATGGCTGAAGGTACACATTGATCTCATTTTTTGGTGATTGTGGTCCAGGAATCAATAACGATAACATTGTATACTCAGATTTCATGCACATCCAAGGTGGATAATTGTATACCACCATCATGACAAGCCATGTACTATGCGATATGCTCACGGTTCTAAACGGATTGAAACCATCACATGAAAAGCCAACCCTTACATTATGATTCTTAGAAGCAAAATCAGGATGAAGCATGTCAAAGTCCTTCCTGAAGGTGCAAACACGAGAAGAGGGTTGAATTGTGTTTGTCAAACTTGAATTCTTTTGTTGTTTTGTTAAATGTTGATGTGAATTACTTGATGAATAATAATATGACTCAGCAGCGGATAATAACAACATAAGAACACAGCGATTTATCCTGGTTCACCATTAACTTGGCTACATCCAGTCCCTTCATTCTGAAGGCTTTAATCAACTAATTTAAAACACTTTGAATTACAGCACCTGATCCTTGAAGCCAGTCTTCCCAAATAGTCTAACAACCCCAGACTTCTGAGGAACGATAACAACACCTTGACCCTACAAGTCAAGTCTTCTCCTACCAATCTGACAACCCCAGATTGAAGAAGGAACATACACCACTATCAGGTTAGATTACAAGGGTGTGGAACTCTGCAAAGTTGCTTCTTGAAAAGTTGATTGTTGCACTGTTTCTCACTCTCGAAAACACTTAGAAATATTGTTGTTGCTCTCTATTGAACTCTCGGATAACATTGAATTTTAAGCTTGAGTTCTTGTGTTTTTCGTTGCCTAATGATGCGGCCTGAAGCCTCCTTTTATAGCTGAAATTTGGGCTTTGTCCAAACTTATTTTCAAGATGAATCTGCTCAGATTTCCTTTGAAATTCTTCAGTCCCAATTATGTTTCTTTTTAAATTCCAAACAAATCTTCTTTGCTTTAGATCTCCTTCGAATTTGCATTAGGTCTTCTCTGATTTTTGAATCAAATCTTCTTAATACTTTTATGAGATCTCTATCAAAATTCAATCAAGTCTTCTTCGAATTTTGATTAAGTCTTTTATGAACTAGAATCACGTTTTAAGTCTGGATCTTTTGATCTGGATCAAGTCTGGACTACGTCTTCTGATATGAACCATGTTGTCTCCTGATCTGGACCATGTGATCTTCTAATCTAGACCATGTGATCTTCTGATCTGGCCCAAGTTTGGAACAAGTCTTCTGTTCTTGACCAAGTTATCTTCTGATCTGGACCAAGTCTGGTCCATGTCTTCTGTTCTGGACCATGCTATCTTCTGATCTAGACCATGTTATCTTTTGGACGATGTTTCCTTCTGGTCTGGACCATGTCTCCTTCTGGACCAAGTATTCTTCTGATCTGGACCAAGTCTCCTTATGGACTATGTTTCCTTCTGATCTGGGTCAAGTCTCCTTCTGGACAATGTTTTCTTCTTATTTGGGCCACAAATAATATCCTCTAATAATGTCATTATTTCTTCCCTCTGATGATATCCTTTAATTGATGATATCCTCTGATTTTTGCCTTTGATGACATCCTCTGATTTTTGTTTCTGATGGGACCCTCTGGTGATATCCTCTGAAGGTATCCTCTGGTGATATCTTCTAGTATCCTCTAGAGGTATCCTCGGGTGACATCCTCTGGATGTATCCTTCGGTGACGTCATCCTTTGGTTTCTGCTTCTGGTGACGTAATCCTCTGATGACATCTATATCTTCTGCTGACGTTGATATCTTCTGGTTGTATCTTCTTATTTGTATCTTCTGGTTGTATCTTCTGGAGGTACGTTCTGGTGACGTCTGTTGCAACCAAATTGGTTCTAAGTACTTAGGATTTTGATGTTTACAAAAGCACTCCATGTAATCTTATTTTGAACTTAGAATTATTATATAAAATGTCACCAGAGGTAGAAGATGACACCACCAGAAGATACATCCAGAGGAGGCAATCAGAGGATTGAAATGTCACCAGAAGGTTAGGTCAGATAATGCATCAAAAGGTACCAGAGGATGCATCCTGAAGGCACCAGATGATACACCTTCAGAGGATATCATCAACGAAGAAGAAATCAGAGGATGACGTCACCAGAGGATGTCACCAAAAGATGACGTCACCAGAAGCATAAATCAGGGGATGATGTCACTAGAAGATGACGTCACCAGAAGCAGAAATCAGAGGATGACGTCACCAGAGGATGATCATAAGAGGAATCTGTCAGAGGAATATGTTAGAGAAAAATGCTCAAAACAGTATTGGAGCAAAAGACTCTAGAAACAGAATCTAGCTAAAAATATGCTTAAAACAGAATTTGAGAAAATGCTCAAAACAGAATTGGAGAAAAAGACTCGAGAAACAGAATCTAGCTAAAAGCATGCTCAAAACAGAAGTTGAGCAAAATGCTCAAAACAGAAGTTGAGCAAAATGCTCAAAACAGATTAATCTAAATACATCTAGAAGTAAACCATCATTGAGCAAAAGACTCAAAACAGAATCTGAGCAAACTACTCCAGAATATTCTCAAAACAGATTAATCGAAATACACTCCAGAAGTAAAGCATCAGTGAAGTCCTAAAGTTCAACTATAAATAGAGACTTAAGGCAGAAGACTTTGCATCGAAAATACTTGAGAGTCATACACTTCAAAAAGCAAAGTACTTGAGTTTTCAGTGAGGTCAATTGTGTGTATCCGCTTTCCAGAAGCAAGTACTCTAAGTTTTTCTTTCCCTTGTGTTAAGTGTAAGTTGTTGAAGTAGAGTCTACAATCTGAGGGAGTCAAAAGGAGTAGCAGATTACTTAGCAATTAGATTCAAGGTTCTTTTCCTCAAAAGTCTAGGGTTGTTAGACTTTTTTAGAAGACTAACTTGGAGGGTCAGTGGTACTTTGTAATTCAAGGTTTTTGAATTAGTGAAATCCTTCAAAGTGAAGGGACCGGACGTAGCCTAGTTAACGGTGAACTAGTATAAAAATCTGAGTTTTTATTTACTTTATATCCGCTTCTAACTATGTTTTATTTCATACATAACAGTTTTGTTTTAAAACTAAAAAGTATTCAAGTTAGTCAAACACAATTCAACCCCCACTTCTCGTGATTGCACCTTCAATTGGTATCAGAGCTCGGTCTCAAGGCTGAGCACTTAACTAGTGTTTGAGGAAAGGTCCAAGGGGTCAACAACATGGCAGAATCCAAAGATGATTTTGGAGGCAAATCAACAGACCACCGTTGTTTGATGGAGAGAGGTTTGAGTATTGGAAGTACAAAATGAGAAGTTTCTTTATATCTCAAGATCCTGAATTATGGAAGCTGGTAGTCAAAGGATACACTGCACCTACTGGACATGGCAGATATGAGTCCAGACCAGAGCAGATAATACAAATTGCATCACAAGTCCAGAACCATCATGATCAATGCCATGACATTCAAGGAACTTGATAGATGCACAGATAAAGAAACAGCAAAGAGCATATTTGACAGTCTGGTTCTGATCTATGAAGGAAGCCAACAGGTTCAAGAAGCAAGGGCTAACATACTGGTCAAACAGTATGAGATGTTCAAAATGGAAGATGATAAAGACATTGATGGAATGTTCTGTAGATTCCAGACGCTGATACCTGGACTGAAGGTCTTGAAGAAAAGCTACACAACAACAGATCATGTCAAGAAGATTCTAAGAAGCTTACCATCCAAGTGGAGACCAATGGTTACTACAGTTCAGCAAGCCAGATATCTGAATAACTTAAGACGTGAATATCTGATCAGCTCACTCAAGTCTCATGAAATAGAACTGGAAGAAGATGAACCAAAGAAGAAGAAGAATTTGCCCCTGAAGTCAAAACAGAAGACACCTGCAAAGGCTGCACCAGAATCAGAGGATAGTTACAGTGATTGTGATGATATGGATTACTTAACCAAACAGATGGTTAAGATCTGGGAAAACAGGAAGAAGAAGAAACATAACAGCAAAGGAAAGGAAGAATCTGACAAGAAGAGCATCATCTGTTATGGATGCAATGAACCTGGACATATCAAGTCAAAATGTCCAAATCTGGAAAAAGGCAAACAACACAAGAAGAGTTCCAGATTCAAAAAAAAAAGGGTCTGATGGCAGCCAGGGATGCACCAGAATTAGAAGAAGAATCGTCTGATGAAGAAGAGGCAGAAACAACAAAGATGGCACACATCAGGTCTACCTGTGGACTTCATAAAGGCACAATTTCAGGAAGGAAAGCAGGCAGAAGGAAGAATGATCAAAACAATCATTTAGGCAAGTCTGGAAGCACATCAGAGGAAACAATTATGGCTCTGATGGCTCATACCAACTCAAGTTCTGGATACAGCTCAGGCTTCTGAACAAATTCAGAAGATGAAAACAATAAGGTATTTTCGGATCTCACTAAATCCGAATTAATTGATGCTTTAAAAGATTTTTTAAATGCAAACAATAAGATGTCTTTAAAATTGAAAAGTCTTAGGGAAGATAAGAAAAATCTGACCAAAGAAGTCCATGTTTTAAAGAATCAAAATTCTGAGTATGCAATTGAAAACAAGGATTTTAAAACTGAAGTTGCAAGAATCAAATCTGAAAACCAAACTCTCAAAAGTAATATTTGTTCCACTTCCAAAACTGTTTGTGAAACCATTTCCACCTAGTTTGGAGAGGGATGTGGAGGAGCCTAGGAGGAAGCACAGGAGTTCTTCAACTTATATTTTTTTCATGAAAGACAGAGATGCCATGTTTTCTATAACAAACAAAAAGAAAATCAAATTAGAATACAATGAAGAAATATAACGACAAGTTATAGAAAAATCATGAAAATACCTAAAATGAAAACTACCTAGAAAAGCATTGGCCTTAGTCTAATCATGGCAACCAACATTTTTCTAGTGTAGATACACCAAAGTATATATTGCACTTAGCCTTCTCTATCCAAGATCGAATTTCCTTCTTTGTCACACTTGACTATCTTGTCAAAGGTCACTACATAAGCTCATAAACGGTTTGCGTTGTAAAGGTTGGATAGGCTATGTTTGGTAAGTTTGTAAGTCAACTCATCCTTTCGTTTAAGGAAGCGTTGTTTGGTCCAAACATTGAGGAAACAATCCTAGTAGGACGATTTAGGTTCGCCGTCTTCTCCAATACAAAACTACCATCATTTTCAAGAACCGAATTTACAACACAAAAGACCTATAATCTTCGGATGAGTTTGATTCTATATAATTATACTATCTTTTATACTCATTCAGCAAATCAACAAAAGGATGAAAACATTTCTTCTTCTTAAAGGACACATTTCTCCTTGTTCGATTATATTGATGACAAAAGCATCAGAAGGAGTCAGTTTCAAATACCGACAGTTGACTTGGAACACCAAGGTATATGCCCAGCAGTTCATATGAAGTTGCGAAGGGGCGAGACTGAGATGATCTAAAATAACTATTTCAAAAGAATTAAAAGGGAGACGAAGCCCGATATTCATTAAACCAGTATCATACATAGTGATGGAACAATTTCCAAGATCACTGCAAACCCTCTTCTTCTTCGACATGCGAATGGACCAATCTTCCCGTGGTTTAACTTTCCTAAAAACATTTGAAGTATCTAAGTCTTCTTTAGAAAATACGGAAACCACTCCAAGGATCTCATTAGTGACCCAATTCATCTCTTGGAAATTTGGGGTGAAAACTTTGACATCTGAAGTTGATGCTTCATTATCGACCATTTCAAACCTTGTTCAATATAGAGGGATGACCATGAGTTAAAATCAGGACCACACTTCTTCTCCCCTTTTGGCCAAAAGAGAATGAATAGCCAAATGAATTATTTGAATTCAATCAAAAGAATAGAGAAACATTTCAAAACATTCCCAATTAACCATCCATCTCAAGAAAAGACAAATCCAAAGCCATGGTGCATAGAGGCAAATTTAAGAGAAAGAATCGAAAACTACTACAAGCACCACTGCGAGCGGCGACATATTGAAAAAGAAAGTTGCAAAACAATGGGGAAGGTAAAATTAATCAGAGAAACAGAGAAAAAAACATGTAATCGAAAGATAAACATAGAAAACATCATCAAAACCCAAATACATAAATAAGAAGAAAAGGAAACATTAACCTGGTGAATGGAAATATAGATTGCCTTGACAGGAAAGAGAATGAGAAGATTTTCTAGTTTCAAAGAAAATAGAATTTTGTGGGAAAGGAAGTAAGGAAGAAGAAGAAGAAACAAATTTTAAAAACTCATTCATCAATTGATAGCTACAAATCTGAGAAGGCGGGAATCCAAATGGTAGATATCCAACAGTTCAAAACACTTCGACTGATGTGACCTAAGATTGAAAGGACGCCGAGAGTAATGATGGGTCACTAGGCCTGCATGTGGCATAAAGAGGATATTGAAATGATGTCTTGTGAAGCGAATAACAGACACTTACCCAGTAATAAAATGGTCCTTTGATATTTGAACAAGAAAAAATGAGAAAACCGGTTCGAAGTCACCTGAAACCAATTGGCATTATAGTCTGAAATCATTTTATTCCAAGCCCAACATAAATATAGGTGATTTCTGATCGACTCCACCTAAGCATATGACATCACATAAGCTTCTCGAAACTAGGTCAATTGTTGCCATGGTTGAAATTTGAGGTCGTTATCCACCGTAAGTCACTGGGATCTTCAATCATGACCACTTAATGGATGAGAAGGAAATTTGGTGATGATAGACATGATAGCTTGCCTATACCGTCATTCTGAGCCACTTGATAGCAATCTTACTGCGATTACGACCACCAAATAGCGTGCACCATTTCTTGATTAGAAGGACACGGGTCCTACATCATAGGGTGATCTAGATATCATGGATTTCTCTCTGATGATCATAATCGAACCCTTTTAGAAACCCTAAAAAGACCTAGTATATAACGAAGACTCCTGAGGCCATAAAGGTACATAAAAATTCTAACCCGAAACTTCTCATTATTTGACAAATTCTTACTTGATCGTCGAAGTGTGTGCTGGTACACCTCCTGATGAGGAGCTAGGAGCAAAGAACATCTCCATATCTAGATTGTCATTCCACCAATAGTTGAATGACATGTCATCTATGAATAAATTTGACCATATTTTATATTTAACATCACCAAAGTTTTATGTTTGATCTTTTGGGTCTATTTTGAAATGACGTTTTTGTTATGATTTTAATTTCAATTATGGAAACAATTTATTTAATTACTAGGGTCAAATTTGAATAAAGAAATGTACCGAAACACTTAATTCAGTCAACTTTAATAAATATTATATTAATCTACAAGTATACAAATTAGTCAAGTTTGTCTCTAGCATAAAAAAGGCACTGTATCCACTCAGATTGTATGTAGGAGTTTTCTTGTAGACCAAGGTGAGGTTGGTAGTGCCTTTTAGGTATCTAAGGATTCTCTTAATGGCAGTTAAATGTGAGTCTGATACAACCTTTGCAGCTTTCTTCTGTTTTGACTTAAGGGCTAAAGTCTTCTTCTTCTTTGGTTCATCCGCATCCAGCTCTATTTCATGAGACCTGAGGGAGCTGATCAGATCTTCAAGCCTCAAGGTATTTAGATCTCTGGCTTCCTGTACTGCAGTAACCTTTGGTCTCCATTTGGCTGGTAAGCTTCTGAGGATCTTCTTTACATGATCTGCAGTGGTGTAGCTTTTCTTTAATACTTTTAAACCTAATACTAGAATCTGGAATCGAAAGAACATTGCTTCAATTTCTTCATCCTCTTCCATCTTGAACAGCTCATACTGTTTGACCAGTATGTTTTCCTATGCCTCTTGAACCTGTTGACATCCTTCATAGGTCAGAATCAGACTGTCAAAGACGCTTTTTGCTGTTTCCTTGTTGGTGCATCTGTCAAATTCTTTAAATGTGATAACATTGATTATGGTGGTTATGGACTTGTGATGCAGCTTGTATAACTTCCCTTGGTTGGAATTCATATCTGCTACATCTAGTTCTTGACCAGTTTCATCTCCTGGTATAGTGGGTGCAGTGTAGCCTTTGACTAACAAGGTCCAGAGATCAGGATCTTGGGAGATGAAGAAGCTTCTCATTTTGTCCTTTCAAGTTTGTCTCCGGCATACTAAGAGGACGTCAGACTTCCCCACTAAGCTTCTCATGTAGTTTCGAGGACGTCAGACTTCTCCACTAAGACTTCTCCACTAATTCAAGTTTGGCCCTCTTGTTCTTCATCTCTTCGACCTCTCTACACTTCTCCACTAAGACTTGGAAACGTTGAATTCCCAATGGCAAGACCGAGTCTTGAATCTCATACTTCAGTCCATTTTGAAAGCGATGACACATAAATTGTTGATCAACTTCTTCCCGGAAGAATCTGAAATGTCTGGACAGCGGTTCAAACTTAGCAGCATATTCTCCTACCGTCATGTTTCCCTGGTGCAATTTCAGAAAATCGTCACCCAACTTGGTCCTAGTTCTCATCGGGAAGTACTTGTCCAAAAACTTCTTTTTGAATGACTCCCAGTTCACTTCCTCTTGAGCTGACCCCATCAGTAATCTTGTACTTCTCCACCAATACTCTGCATCCCCTATCAGCAGGTACGTGGCATAATTGACTTTCACTGCTGCCCGACAGTTAATCATCTTGAAGATTTTCTCCATCTCTTGGATCCACTGGTCCGCTCTTTCTGGACCCTCATCACCCTTGAACTTGGGAGGATTATGGCGAAGAAAATCCTCTAGTCCTCAAGATTCAGCAACGCGAATCTCTTTTTTTTTATCTTCTCCAGATCTCATTGAGTCTTGGCAGCCGTCTGCGCAGCAACAGACGCAGCTATGTTGTTCATTGCTTCAGCCATCCTATCTTCCTGGCTGACATTGGTTCTTGCGGTGTCGTCTCTTCGTGGAGGCATTGTTTCCTACAAAACCATCTTCACTTCAGTCACACCACCACTTACACAAGACTTGACACTTTAACTACTTGCTCCTATGCATGATCAGCTAATAACTCAAAACAAATACTTTAATCAGAGCTTTAACCCAAAACTTTAACCAAATGCTCTGATACCACAATTATAACACCCCGAGTTTAAAACACAGCGCAAGTGCATTTTTTTTTTCAATAAATAATTAAAATGAGTTTTCCAAAATTAATGTCAAGGGAATTAAAATAAATTTTTCATCAATTCATTTCAAAAGAGGACACCCGGCCTGTGGCCACCAAATAGTTCCAGAGTGCGGAAGAATACAGCGGAAAAATCATACATAAATTCCCAAAATAAAATTACATTTCCAAAAACTCAAGACCCTATATAAAAGTCTAGACTGATCATGCACTAAGCTACAGTAGCACGGTTTCCACCGTATCCCCTACAAGTCTCTTCTTTAGCCAGTTGTCTGCCCCTCTGCGTCGTCCACGAATACTCTGTACATGACGGTCAGGGAAAACTAACGACGTCTCCGTCGTTAGTATAACTGTCGGTGAGACGGGTTAGTATAACTGTCTCCGTCGTCCACCGTATCATCTGAGGGCAAAGCCCAAAGTCGATAATAATAGTAAAGGGTCACCGACCGAAATTAACAAATAAGTACATAGCATATATTTCACAGCAACAAATATATACATGGCATATCATATAACAATGATGAAAATAATGATGCTCATTTGAAATTTCATGACATGTATTTTTCAAAACAGCAACCAATTAAGATGGAAATAAGTTGTAAGTACAGCCAACACTTCAGCATTCACAATCATTCATCAGAAATTCAGTTTTCATAAAGTACTCACACACATCACTTTCCAATCATCATCACATAACCCAATCGTGACCCACCGATCAATCACCCCGATGCAACATGTATACAGTTTCTTGGAATCACCAAGGTGCAGTCGCTCAACAGACCAGCACAACTTATATGTATGATAAACTTTAACGGCCCTCAAGACCATGGTGCAATCGCTCAACAGATCAGCCCCAGTGCAGTCGCTCATCAGACCAGCACTCGTGTAGTCGCTCAACAGACCAGCACGTTATACATCTTTGAATGGACCACCCCGAACACGCGGCCACTCTAAAACTGGATAGAATGGACCACCAGGAACACGCGGCCACTCTACAACCCATCACGGTTACTACATTTACGTGTATTAGCCTCTCACAGGCCAAATACACAGAAGTTAAATCCTCGCACGGATAGAATGGACAACCACGAACACGCGGCCATTCCGTTGCCCGAGTAGAATAGACCGTCTAATACACGCAGAACTACTCTGACCCCGGATAGAACAGACTGTCTAATTCACGTGGAACTATTCTATAACCCATGGTTACTACTTAACTTCGCGGCCCATCACGATCACCGCATCAACTCTGTGGCCCATCGCGGTCACCACCTGACTATGCTGTTGGAACCAAGTTGGTTCTAAGTACTTAGGATTTTGATGCTTCAAATGTACTCTATGTAAACTTATTTTATACTTTGAATTATTAAGTTAAATTCCCCAAAACTGAAGGAATCAGAAGCAGTGATCAAAGGATTCCAGAAAAATGAATTCTGGAATGACCAGAAGATACTCCAGGAATGTCAAAACATGACCAGAAAATATATTTGATGGCGCAGATCAGAAGGAATAAAAATCAGAATGAAACATGGATCATACCATTAGAAAGCCTGCCAGAAAGAGAGTTGTTCCAGACAAACAGGAATCAAATATCAATTTTATTCCAGAAGTTATTCTGACCAGAAGATGGCCTGGCAGTGAAAAATTACTTGTTCCAGACTTGACCAGAAGGTATGTTTATGAGTCCAGAACAAGAGGATCAATCAAGATTTGGCCCAGACCATAAGATAACATGATTCAGGGCATGGAACTAAGTCCAGACTAGAAGAAATGAATTCCAGAATCAATCCAGACCTGGTCCAAAATCAAAGGTAAAATGTCCAGACTGAAATATTTTTGTTCAAGTTAATTTCAGTTTGTTTCAGACCAAATTCCAGAATCTGTCCAGATCATGGTAAAGACTTCCAGATCAATGGTTCAGAATTAGTTATTTGGTCCAGTGATGGTCTAGATCAGAAAATCAGACCATGGCCCAGTGTTGGCCGAAATCAGAGGGACAGAAATGTATTGTCCAGCAAAGGCCGAATTTAGAGGATTATAGCATATCAGGTGTGCATCCAAGATAGCCCAATCAGAAGATCAGAGGGTTGGGAAGTGTGGTCCAGGGAAGGCCGAAATCAGAGGATCACAACATAACAATCAGTATGGTCCAGATGTGGACTAGCGCATGAAGATCCAATGGTCCAGATTTAATCAGGAAATTTATACGGTGGAGAATTTAATTTATTTTGATCAAAGGATTAAAAAGATTTATTACAAAAATAAAGTGAGGTGTTGTGGAATTCAGGAGCTGTGGCGGGAAGGAACCAATAGATTTAATTGGCCAGTTATTTTGAAAGGAAATCTGAAGACATGTTTTTTATTTATATGAAGCCCAATTGGCAAGTTATTTTTACAGAGAATCCAGCAAGATTCAGCTCGAATTTAAGCATTGGAAGAGGCCCAAATCTGCTTCTATAAAAGGAGGATCAAGGCAGAATACTCAAGAATCGAAAATCACAAAAACAGTCATACACTTCCAAAGCAAACGCTCCCAAATTTTCATATAAGTCAATTGTGAGTTTTACCTTTCAAGAAGCAAGTACTCGGTTATTTTCTTTCAACTGTGGCAAATCTAAGTTGTTGAAGTAGAGTCTACAATCTGAGGGAGTCAGTAGAGGTAGCAGGTTACTTGGCAATTAGATAGGGTTGTATCTAAGTTGTTGAAGTAGAGTCTACAAACTGAGGGATTCAGAAAAGGTAGCAAGGTACTTAGCAATTAGATTCATAGTGTTGTGAATTCTTCTACAATCTGGGGTGTCAGATTGGCTGAAGAACAGGAGTTGTTTTTCCTCAAAGAAGTCTAGGATTGTTAGACTATTTGAGAAGACTGACTTGGAGGGTTAGTAGCAAGGTTGTAATTCAAGATTGAATTAGTGAAATCCTTCAAGGCGAAGGGACTGGACATAGCCTCGTTAACGGTGAACCAGTATAAAATCTATGAGTTTTTATTTTTATTTTTATCCGCTGCTAACTCTGTTTTAATTATACATCAAGTTTTGTTTTGAAAGTATTAAAACAGGAAAAGTATTCAAGTTAAGTCAAACACAATTCAACCCCCCTTCTCGTGTTTGCACCTTCATATGCAATGCATGAATATGCAGTATTTTCTCTTCACTGAAAACAGTATGCAATATCAGAAAACTCAGCCTGTCCAGCATTCCCCCAAAGCATCTCAACACAAATAATTTCAAAATCAACACAGCAATGATTAAACATTCCAGTAATCATTAACACTTTACTTTATCACAACATTCCATTCTTAATTATCATAAGTCTTTTCCCCAACTCTTAAAATTCACAAAACAGTGTTTAAAACTGAGTTTTCTGGGAAATACAAATCTGTATTGGAATACAGCTTCTCTGTATTCGAATACAGAAGCCAAAAATAGTGCAGAATTACACTATGTATTCGAATACAGCCCTCTAGTATTCGAATACAGAGGCAGTCTCAGTGCACAAATCAACATCTTTCACTACATCAGTCAAGTCTCAAAAACTTCATCACGACGTCCTCAAAATATCACCAAAAGATCCATTTTAATTCACCACAACGTTCCCAATATCCCCCAAACACTCAAGGTTTACAAAACACTCTCAAAAACTTGGAATTTCTGAAAACTCGAATCTGTATTCAAATACAGACCCCTTGTATTCGAATAGTGAAGCATGAAACTGCAATTTCAACATTCTGTATTCGAATACAACATGCTTGTAGTCGAATACATAAGACAAAACAAGAATGATCAACATCAGAACATCAGAAGCAGAACCAGAACCAGAATGATCAACATCAGATCATCAGAAAACATAACCAGAATCAGAATGATTAACATGAGAACATCAGAAACAGAACCAGAATCAGAATGATTAACATCAGGAACAGAACTAGAATCAGAATCATCAACACTAGAACATCACAAACAGAACCAGAATCAGATGGATTAACATCAGAACATCAGGAACAAAACCAGAATCAGAATCATCAACACCAGAACATCAGAACCACAATCAGAATGATTAACATCAGAACATAAGGAACAGAACTAGAATCAGAATCATCAACACCAGAACATCAGAAACAGAACCAGAATCAGAATGATTAACACCAGAATCATCAGAAGCAAAACAAAATGATTCACACCAGAATCATCAAAAGCAAAATAGAATGATTAACACCAGAATCATCAGAAGCAAAACAGAATGGTTAACACCAGAATCATCAAAAGCAAAACATAATGAGAAGGAGTTGAAAAGGAGAAGAAAAATTCAGTATTAGACTTAGGGGGAGAGATTGGTCTTAGGGGAGTAATTCAAGTCTTCGAGTTATAAACTAGCAAAATAAGTTAAGGTTTTGTCATCATCAAAAAGGGGGAGATTGTTGCAACCAAGTTGGTTCTAAGTACTTAGGATTTTGATGTTTACAAAAGCACTCCATGTAATCTTATTTTGTACCTTGAAGGGGGAGTAATTACATTAAATACCATCAAGAATGCATTCTGGAATTACCAGAGGATACACTAGGATGTCAAAACACTACCAGAGGATATCTTTGCTGGCCTAGATTAGAAGGAAGCAAAGTCAGAAGGAGACCTGGACCAGACCAGAAGGAAGCTTGCCAGAGGGAGAGTTGTTCCATACAAGAATATGTCAAATGTCAGATTTATTCCATAAGTTATTCTGACCAGAACATGGCCTGGCAGTGAAATGATAAACATCCCAGACTTGATCTAGACTTAATCAGAGGGTAAATAAATGGGTCTAGAACAAAGGAATTAATCCAGATTTGACCCAGACCAGAAGATAACATGGTTCAGGGTATGAAACTAAGTCCATACCAGAAGAAATTATCTCCAGAATTGATCCAAAACAGAAGGTAAAATGTCCATACTGAAATATTATTTGTCCAGATTTAATTTCAGTTTAATCCAGACCAAGTCCAGAATTGGTCCAGATCAGAGGGACGATTTTCAGATCAATGGTTCAGATTTAAGTATTTGGCCCAGTGTTGACCGAGATCAGAAGATCAGACCATGGTCTAGTGTTGGCCGAAATCAGAAGGTCAGGATGTGTGGTCCAACAGTGGCCGAGATCAGAGGATCACAGCAGATCAGTTTGCTAGACCAGGATGGCCGAGATCAGAAGATCAGAAGGTTAGGAAGTGTGGTCCAAGGATGGCCGAAATCAGAGGATCACAACATATCACTTAGTATGGTCCAGATGTGGACTAGCGCAAAAGATCAAATGGTCCAGATTTAATCAGGAGGATTAACGGTGGAGATTTTAATTTATTTTGATCAAAGTATTGAAAAGATTTGTTACAAAAATAAAGTGAGGTATTGTGGAATTCAGGAGCTGTTGGCGGGAAGAATCTAAAGACTTGATTTGCCAGTTATTTTTGAAAGAAAATTTGAAGCTTAAAAAAGATATGTTATTTATTTAAATAAATCCCAATTGGTCAAGATATTTTTGCAAGAGAATCCAGCAAGATTCAGCTCGAAATTAATCTTGGAAGAGGCCCTAATCTGCATCTATAAAAGGAGGCTCAAGGCAGAATACTTAGTATCGAAAAAAAAAAGAGTCATACACTTCCAAAGCAAACACTCAAATTTTCAGTGAGGTAAATTGTGAGTTCCAGCTTTCAAGAAGCAAGCACTCTTGTTATTTTCTTTCTCATGTGATCTAAGTTGTTGAAGTAGAGTCTACAATCTGAGGGAGTCAGAAGGGGTAGCAGATTACTTGGCAATTAGATTCAAAGTGTTGTAATTCCTTCTACAATTTGGGGTTGTCAGATTGGCAGGAGAAGAAAGGAGCTGTATTCCTCAAGAGTTTAGGATTGTTAGACTGTTTGAGAAGAATGACTTGGAGGGTCAGTAGAACTGTTGTAATTCAAGGTTTGAATTAGTGAAATCCTTCATGGTGAAGGGACTGGACGTAGCCTCGTTAATGGTGAACCACTATAAAAATTCTGTGTTTTATTTTTACTTTATATCCGCTGCTAACTCGGTTTTTTCATACATCAAGTTTTGTTTCAAAAGTGTAAAAACAGGAAAAGTATTGAAGTTAGTCAAACACAATTCAACCCCCCCTTCTCGTGGTTGCACCTTCACGATCAGGTCTGGATCAAATCTAGACATCACTTCTTCTGGTCTGGACTTAGTTTCATACCCTGAACAATGCTATCTTCTGGTCTAGGTCAAATTTGGATTGAATCTCCTATTCTGGACCCATTAATTTATCCTTTGATTAAGTCTGGATCAAGTCTGGGCTGTTTTATCATTTCACTGCCAGGCCATCTTCTGGTAATAATAACTTCTGGTCTATGTCTGACTAATGATTCCTTCTGGTCTGGATCAAGTCTCCCTCTAGCATGCTTCCTTCTGGTCTGGTCCAGGTCTCCTTCAGACTTTGCTTCCTTCTGATCTGGGCCAGCAAAGATATCCTCTTGTAATTTCAGGATGCATCCTCTGGTACCTTCTGGATGCATTATCTGGTGTCTTCATCTTCTACCTCTGGAACCTTTATCTTCTGGTGGCATTTAATGTAATCTTTCTAAGTACAAAATAAGGATACATGGAGTGCTTTTTTAAAGATAAAAATCCTAAGTACTTAGAACAAACTTGGTTCCAACAATCTCCCCCTTTTTGATGATGACAAAACCCTAACTTATTTTACTATAAGTCTCGTCTTCAGCCAACCGTCCGTCCTTCTGCGTTGTCCACGGATACTCCGTACGTAAAGATCAGGGGAAACTAACGACGTCTCCGTCATTAGTGTAACCGTCGGTGGGACGGGTTTGGGTATCATCTGAGGGCAAAGCCCAAAGTCCACAATAATAGTAAAGGGTCATCGACCGAAATTAACAATTAACACATAGCATGTATATCACAGTAACAATTATAACCATGGCATAACATATAATAATGATGAAAGTTAAGGATGCTCATTTGAAATCTCATGACATGTATGCCTTTTTCAAAACAACAATCAATCAGTATGGAAAATATGTGGTAAGTACAATCAACACTTCAGCAATCACAATCATTAATCAGAAATTCAGATTCCATAAAGTACTCACACATATTCAATTTTCACTCATCATCATAATCCAATCGTGACCCACCGGTCAACCCCTCGATGCAATATGTATATGCTCATGTATACAATTTCTTGGAATCACCAAGGTGTAGTCGCTCAACAGACCAGCACAATATGTTTGACTTTAACGGCCCTCAAGACCAAGGTGCAATCGCTCAACAGATCAGCACCTAGTGCAGTCGCTCAACAGACCAGCACAATATGTTTGACTTTAACGGCCCTCAAGACCAAGGTGCAATCGCTCAACAGATCAGCACCTAGTGCAGTCGCTCAACAAACCAGCACTAGCGCAGTTGCTCAACAGACCAGCACGTTTAACATATTTGAATGGACCACCACGAACACGCGGCCATTCCGTAGCCCGGATAGAATGGACCACCACAAACACGCGGCCAATCTGAACCGGAATAGAATGGACCACCACGAACATGCGGCCACTCTACAACCTATCACAGTTACTACTTTCACGTGTATTAGCGTCTCACAGGCCAAATACACAGAAGTTAAATTTTCTCACGGATAGAATGGACCACCACGAACACGCGGCCATTCCGTAGCCCACTACTGTGGTTACTACTTAACTTCGCGGCCCATCACGGTCACCGCATTACTCTGTGGCCCATCGCGGTCACCACTTGACTATTAAATGCATGGACATGCAATGTTTTCTCTTCACTGAAAACAGTATGCAAAAAAAATCAGAAACACTCAGCCTTTCCAGCATTTCCCCCTGAACATTTCAACACAATTAACTTTATCATCAACACATCAATGATTAAACAGTCAACCAATCATTAACGATTCACATTATCTCACAAATTCCATACTTAATCATCTCAAGTCTTTCCATTGTTCCCCAAACTCTTAAAATTCACAAAACAATGTTTAAAACTGAGATTTCTGGAAAATACAAATCTCTATTCAAATACAGTAGCCAAAATAGTGCAAAATTAACACTCTGTATTCGACTACAACCCCCTGGTAGTCGAATACAGAGGCAGTCTCAGTGCACAAATCAACATTTTTCACTACATCTGTAAAGTCTCAAAAACTTCATCACCATGTCCTCAAAATAAGTTCCATTTTAATTCACCACAACATTCCCAATATCCCCCAAACACTCAAGGTTTACACAGCACTCTTAAAAACATGGAATTTCTGAAAACTCGAATCTGTATTCGAATACAGACCCCTTGTATTTGAATACAGAAGCCTGAAATTGCAATTTTAACATTCTGTATTCGAATACAGCATGCCTGTAGTCGAATACAGAAGACAAAACCAGAATGATCAGCATTAGAACATCAGAAGCAGAACCAGAATGATCAACATCAGATCATCAAAACACAGAACCAGAATCAGAATCATTAACATCAGAACATCAGGAACAGAACCAGAATCAGAATGATGAACATCAGAACATCAGGAGCAGAACTAAAATTAGAATCATCAACACCAGAACATCATAAACAGAACCAGAATCAGAATGATTAACATCAGAACATTAGGAACAGAACCAAAATCAGAATCATCAACACCAGAACATCAGAAACAGAACTAGAATACGAATGATTAACATCAGAACATCAGGAACAGAACTAGAATCAGAATCATCAACACCAGAACATCAAAAACAGAACCAGAATCAGAATGATTAACACCAGAATCATCAGGAACAGAACCAGAATCATAATGAGTAACACCAGAATCATCAAAAGCAAAACAGAATAATTCACACTAGAATCATCAGAAGCAAAATAGAATTCACACACGAATCATCAGAAGGAAAACAGAATGATTCACACCAGTATCATCAGAAGCAAAACAGAATGATTCACACAAGAATCATCAGAAGCAGAAACAGGATGATTAACATCAAAATCATCAGAAGCAGAAATAGGATGATTAACATCCGAATCATCAGAAGCAAAAACAGGATGATTAACATCAGAATCATCAAAAGCAAAAATCCTTCCTCTGTATTCAACTACAGGGGCTCGTAGTCGAATACAAGTTTGAAAACCTAAGTAAAACAGAAGATTGACAGGTTGTATTCGAATACACCTTTGAAATCAGTGAAATTTTCCTGAGACATTCAAGACATTTCAAACTGTTTCTTTTGAAAAATCAGCACAACTCCAAAACTGTTTTATCACTCTTTTAAACCACAAAACTCAGAATTTTACATCGAACCATATTTTCCAGAAGAAAACAGTTTCGTCAGTTTTAAAGCCTTTTTATTTTGAAATCATCAGCAACACCAGATTTTCAAACCATCAGAACATCATGCAAGCATTTCAGTTTTCTCAAACATTAGAACAACATGCAAAGCATTTTAGCTTTCTCAAACATCAGAATAACATGCAAGCATTTCATCTTTCTCAACATAAGCAAAACAACATGTTATATCAGCTAAAACAGCCAACATCACAAAATCATCAACATCAACAGAATGCATTTCTCATTCTTCAAAATGACATGCAAAACAGTTTTTCTTCAATAACAGAAATGGAACAACGTGCATTTCATAACAATATGCATTTACAGCCCTAATGCAACTAGAAAGTGGAAAGTGCCCTTACCCTTGTTGCGTTTTCTGCTTCTTCTCTCGTTTCTGCTGTCGTTCCCTTTTTCACGCCAAAAACCGGTGAAACTGCAGCCTGCGTTTGCTGCTACGAAACTGGGTTCTTTAGCTCCGTCATGGTATGGGGAATAACATTTGTACTGGGGTTTTGGTGTTTCAGTGCTTGGATGTCCAAGTAATGGCACTTTGAAGAGTTCCCTCTTTTCTTTTTTGTAATTGTGACTGGAAACAGATTTCAGAATGGGAAGGGAGGGTACTGTTACATGCAGTATGGAGGAGAGAAAGGTTTATGTCTTTGCTCTGTCCTTTGCAGTCCATATATAGGCACCTCCATGTGCCACCTCATTACAATTAATGTTAAAATATTGTTGGGTCCTCCAGCACTTAAACGTTTTGCAATTAGCCGCTAATCCTTAATTAACGGTCCAATTTATTTAATTACTCGAAATTAAATTAATTTAATCTTCATCCAATAATTTTAATTCATCTTCCAAAATAAATATTTATATATATATATATATATTCACTCAAAACATACATATATTAAATATTTTACAAATAAAGCCAGAGGATAAAGCCAGAGGATACCTCCAGAAGATAAAGCCAGAAAGTGTCACCAGAGGATACTAGAAGATATCACCAGAGGATACCTCTAGTGGATACCAGAAGATATCACTAGAGGATACCTCCAGATGATACCAGAACATATCATCAAATGATACCTCCAAAGGATACCAGAAGATGTCATCAGAGGATACCAGAGGATATCATCAGAGGATCCCATCAAAAGCAAGAATCAGAGCTTGTCCTCAAAGGCAAAAATCGGAGGATATCATCAGAGGTAAGAATCAATGACATCATTAGAGGATATCATTTGTGGTCCTAATTAGAAGGAAACATGGTCTAAAAGGAGACATGGTCCAGATCAGAAGGAAACATGGTCCAGAAGAAGACATGGTCCATATTAGAAGCAAACATGGTCCAGACGATAACATGGTTCAGATTAGAAGATAACATGGTCCAAATCAGAAGTAAACATGGTCCAAAAGATAACATGGTCTAGATTAGAAGAAGACATGGTCCAGACTTGGTCTAGATCATAAGTATGCACGGTACATATTTAAAACGTGATTCAGATTCATAGAAGACTTAATTAAAATTCGAAGAAGACTTGATTGAATTTTAAAAAAGATCTGATCAAAGTTTTAAGAAGATTTGATTCAAAAATCAAAGAAAACCTTATGGAAATTCGAAGGAGATCTGGGCAAAGAAGATTCATTTCAAAATTAAAAAGCAACAGAATTGGTCAAAAGAATTTTCAAAGAAAATCTTAGCTAGATTCATCTCGAAATTAAGCTTGGACAAAGCCCATATTTCAGCTATAAAAGGAGGCTTCAGGCCGCAGCAGAAAGCATCGAGAAGTAGAAGACCTGAAGCGTAAAATCCAGATTCATCTTAGAGTTCAAACTGATCGAAAAACACAAGAACTCAAGCTTCAAATCCAAAGTCATTCAGAGTTCAAAAGAGAGAAACACTTGAGGGCAAAAGAAATATTCTCTAAGTGATTTTTCGAGAGTGAGAATCAGTGCAACAACCAGCTTTCCAGAAGCAACATTGCAAAGTTGCAAACTCTTATAATCAAACCCGATAGTGGTGTAAGTTCTATCTTCAATTTGGGGTTGTCAGATTGGTAGGAGAAGACTTGACTTGTAGGGTCAAAGTGTGGAAGTTCCTTATTCAATCTGGGGTTGTTAGATTGGTAGGAGAAGACATGACTTGTAGGGTCAAGGTATTGTTATATTTCCTCAAAAGTCTGGGGTTGTCGGACTGTTTGGGAAGACTGGCGGAGGGTCAGGTACCTTCTTTACTTCCACAATCCCTTCAGCAACGATATCACGAATGTAATGCAATATAGTGTCAATGTGGTTGGTTCTCTCATGAAACATAGGGTTTTGGAGAGAAAAATGGTGATTTGATTGTCATACCAGACAGTTACAGCACTGACCTTCCCTTCTAATTCATTGACAATGCCTTTGAGCCAAATAGCTTCCTTGATTGATTCTGTAAGTGCAATGTATTCAGATTCTGTTGAAGATAAAGCCACTATAGATTGTAAATTTGTCTTCGAACTCATTACTCCTCCATATAATGTGAACAAATATTCTGTTGTAGATCTTCTTTTGTTAAGGTCACCAGCATAATCTGCATCAACATACCCTGCCAATCCATTCCGTTCTTTTTTTATCTGCCATAAGTGAATCCAATTGATTTTGTACCCTTGAGATACTTGAATATCCATTTCACTGCCAGCCAATGTTCTTTCCCTGGATTCCCTATAAATCTTCCCACTATGCTGGCTGTATATGCAATGTCAAGTCTTGAACAGACCATTGCATACATCAAGCTTCTTGTGGTACTGGCATACAGAATTCTGCTCATGATTGATGCTCTTCATTAGTCTGAGGTGGCTGGCTTAAGTATTGTTGAAGTTTCCAACAATAGGAGTTAACACAGTTTCGGCATCCAGCATGTTAAATCTCTTAAGTATTTTTTCAATATAATTGGACTGCTTTACATGTAGCAATCCCATGGACCTGTCCCTGTTAATTTCCATTCCAAGGATTCTCCTAGTTGCTCCTAAATCCTTCATTTCAAATTCAAAATTAAATGAACTTTTGAAGTTATTGATAACATTCATATCAGTACTAGCTATTAACATATCATCAACATAAAGTAATAGGTATATGAAGTTGACTGGATCTTCTCTTTTGAAATAGACGCAGCAGTTAAAAGAGTTTCTGTTGAATCCTTTGGAAATCACAAAAGAGTCAAATCTTTTGTATCATTGTCTATGGGATTGCTTAAGTCCATACGATGATCTTTTAAGCAAACATACCATATGTTCCTTTCCTGGTACAGCATAACCCTCAAGCTGACTCATGTAGATGTTTTCTTCTAGATGACCATCTAAGAAAGTAGTCTTGACATCCATTTGTTCCAATTCCAGGTTGTAAGCAGTAACTAAAGCAAGTATGACCCTGATACTGGTATGTATGCTTTACAACAGGAGAGAATATTTCCTTGAAATCAATTCCTTCTCTTTGTGAATATCCCTTTGCTACTAGTATAGCTTTGAATCTCATCTTCTCAACTCCTCGAATCTTTGGTTTTCTTTTAAAAATCCTCTTGTAGCCTATGACTTTATGATCTTTAGGTTTTATCACAAGTTTCCAAGTGTCATTTTTCATGAGTGAGTCCATTTCATCCATCATAGCAATTTTCTAATGCTTACTATCATCTCCAATAACAGCAACCTTGTAGCTGATTGGTGTTGGAACCAAGTTGGTTCTATGCTTAGTTTTGATATTAACAAAAGTATTTTATGTAAAAAGTATTTTGACTTAGAAGAACAAATCAGAAGCTATGCAAAATCAGAGGATGACACCACCAGAAGAAACATTCAGAGGAAGCAACCAGAAGATAGAAATGCCACGAGAAGGTTAGGCCAGATAATGCATCCAGTGGGTACTAGAGGATGCATCCTAAAAAGGCACCAGAGAATACACCTCCAGAGGTTGTCATCAAAGACAAAATATCAAAGGTCAAATAACCATCAGAGGATATCTTTCTTGGCCCAGATCAAAAGGAAGTAGAGTCCAGAAGGAGACCTGGTCCAGACCAGAAGGAAGCTTGTCAGAGGGAGATTTGGTCCAGACCAGAAGGAATCATAAGACAGACTTGGTCCAGAATTAATTCTGACCAGAAGATAGCTTGGTCGTGAATATATGAATCAGTCCAGACTTAACCCAGATTAATCAGAGCAGAAGATAAATGGTATAGAACAAGTGACTTCGTCCAGACCAGAAGATAGCATGGTCCAGACCATAAAACTCAGTCCAGATCAGAAGAAATGATTGTCTAGATTTAATCCAGACTTGATCCAGATTAGAAGATAAATGTCCAGATTAAAAGATCAATGGTCCAGATTTAATTCAGATTCAATCCAAACTCAGTCCAGACTTGGTTTAGATCAGAGGGAAAATGTTCAGATCAATGGTCTAGATTTAAGCATCATGGTCCAGTGTTGGCCGAGATCAGAAGATCAGATCATATGGTCCAGTGATTGGCCGAGATCAGAAAATCAGATCATATGGCCCAGTGTTGGCCGAGATCAGAAGATCAGATCGTGTGGTCCAGTGTTGGCTGAAATCAGAGGATCACAGAATTGGGGCAGATCAGATTATATGGTCTAGATGTGGTCAAGATCAATAGATCAAATGGCCCAGATTTTAATCATGATGAAAATCAGTGAGGACTTGATTAAAATTCGAAGAAGACTTGATTAAATTTTGATAGAAATTTGATCAAAGTATTAAGGGGAGTTGATTCAAAAATTACTGAAGACTTGGAGAAATTCGAATGCAATCTGAAGCTTAAAAAGATATGGTTTGAAATTAAAAGAAACAAGATTGGTCAACAGAATTTTCAAATGCAATCTAAAGCTACAAAGATACGACTTTTATTTAAGTGAAACCCGATTGGCCAAGTTATTTTTGCAAGAGAATCTGGTCAGACACAGCTCGAATTTAATCATGGAAGAGACCCTAATTTTCATCTATAAAAGGATGCTCAAGGCAGAAGACTTAACATCGAAAATCAGTGAAAGAGTCATACACTTCCAGAAGCAAACACTCGAGTTTTCAATGAGGTTAATTGTGAGTATCAGCTTTCCAGAAGCAAGCACTCTTGTTTTCGTTCCCTTGTGTGAAATCTATATTGTTGAAGTAGAGTCTGCAATCTGAAGAGTCAGAAGAAGTTGCAGGTAACTTAGCAATTAGATTCAAGGTGTTGTAATTCCTTCTACCATCTGGGGTTGTTAGATTGGTAGGAGAAGACTTGACTTGTGAAGTCAAGGTGTTGTGTTCCTTAAAAGTCTAGGATTGTTAGACTGTTTGAGAAGAGTGACTTGGAGGGTCAATAGTGTTGTTGTAATTCAAAGGTTTTGAATTAGTGGAAAAATCCCTCGAGGTGAAGGGACTGGATGTAGCCTAGTTAATGGTGAACCAGGATAAATCCTTGTGTTATTTATTTTACTTTATCCGCTACTAACTCTACTTGATTATATTTCAGATTTCAAATAATCATCAAGACAGAAAAAGAATTCAAGTAGTACAAACACAATTCAACCCCCCCTTCTCGTGTTTGCACCTTCAATTGGATCATTCCATTGGTCATCTATTTCCACATTTAAGGAATATGCAATCAGATCTGCATATCCATACCTTTCTGGAGCTCTTACTTCTCTCTTTTCCCTATCTCTTACAAGGCAATATGTTGATTCTGATTCTGCACCTTGAGCATCATTAGTTTCAGGTCTGCCAAGCATACAGACTTACTTGATTATTTTCCTATATTTGAATTGAGCTTAGTTTTCCAACTTCCAGCAAATCATCTTCCTTGAAAATAACATCTCTCCTAATTATAGCTCTACCTTCATTTGATTCAATGATCCAAACCTTGTAACCTTTTACTCCTTCAGGATAGCTTAAGAAGATCCCTTTCTTAGACCTGGGCTCAAGTTTTCCTTCATTCACATGTATATAAGTAGTGCAGCAAAACATTCTCAGATTCTCACAACTTGGTGCTCTGCCATTCCATATTTCTTTAGGCGGTTTGAAACTTATAGCTGCAGATAGTGACCTATTAATCATGTAACAAGCTATGTTTATTGCCTCTCCCCAAAGTCTCTTATCAAGTTTAGCTTTGGTCAACATACACCTAACTCTCTCCAAAATGGTCCTATTCATTCTTTCAACTAGGCAATTTTGTTTAGGTCTCAGTCTCACTGTTTTATGTCTGGCTATTCCCATATCTTTGCAAACTCTGATGATTAATTAGAATTCTTTTTATAAATTATTTTTCTGTTTTTGATGATTATTTAGAATCTGATATATAAATAAACAGAATTAGCAGCAGATAAAGTAAAATAATCAACACAAAGATTTATTCTGGTTCACCATTAACTAGGCTACATCCAATCTTCCCAAACAGTTTAACAATCCTAGACTTTTGAGGAACACAGCACCTTGACTTCACAAGTCAAGTCTTCTCCTACCAATCTGACAACCCCAGATTGCAGAAGGGATTTCAATACCTTGAATCTAATTGCTAAGTCACCTGCTACTTCTTCTGACTCTTCAGATTGTAGACTCTACTTCAACAATATAGATCTGACACAAGGGAACGAAAAACAACAGTATTTGCTTCTGGAAAGCTGATACTCACAATTAACCTCACTGAAAACTTGAGTGTTTGCTTCTGGATATGTATGACTCTTTCACATATTTTGGATGTTAAGTCTTCTGCCTTGAGCCTCCTTTTATAGATGAAAAAACAGGGTTTCTTCCATGATCAAATTCGAGTTGTATCTGTCCAGATTCTCTTGCAAAATAACTTGGCCAATCGGGTTTCACTTAAATAAAAATCGTATCTTTTTAGCTTCAGATAGCATTTGAAAATTTTGTTGACCAATCTTGTTTCTTTTAATTTCAAACCATATCTTTTTTAGTTTCAAATTGCATTCGAATTTCTTCAAGTCTTTAGTAATTTTTGAATCAAATCTCCTTAATACATTGATCAAATTTCTATCAAAATTTAATCAAGTCTTCTTCGAATTTTAATCAAGTCCTCACTGATTTGCATCAAGATTAAAATCTAGACCATATGATTTTTTGATCTCAGCCAACACTGGACCATATGATCTGATCTTCTGATCTCGGCCAACACTGGGCCATATGATCTGATCTTCTTATCTCGGCCAACACTGGGCCATATGATCTAATCTTTTGATCTCGGGCAAAACTGAGCCATGATACTTAAATCTGGACCATTGATCTGAACATCTTCCATCTGATCTGGACCAAGTCTCGAATGAGTCTCGATTGAATCTGAATTAAATCTGGACTTAAGATATTTTAATTTGGACCATTGATCTTTCCATCTAGACATTTATCTTCTGATCTGGATCAAGTAGGGATTAAATCTGGACAATCATTTCTTCTTATCTGGTCTGAGTTTTATGTTGTGGACTATGCTATCTTCTTGTCTGGACCAAGTCATTTGTTCTGGACCGGTTATCTTCTACTCTGGACCAAGTCTGGATTAAGTCTGGACTGATTCTTATAATCACTACAAAGCTACCTTTTGGTCAGGATTAAGTCTGGACCAAGCCTGACTTATGATTCCTTCTAGTCTGGACCAAGTCTCCCTCTAACAAGCTTCCTTTTGGTATGGACCAGGTCTCCTTCTGGACTCTGCTTCCTTCTGATCTGGGCCAAGAAAGATATCCTCTGATGATGTTATTTGACCTTTGATGACATCCTCTGATATCCTCTGGAGGTGTATCCTCTGGTACCCTCTGGATGCATTCTCTGGATGAACCTTCTGGTGACATTTCTATCTTCTGGTTGCTTCCTTTGGATGTATCTTCTGGTGGTGTCATCCTCTGATTTTGCACAGCTTCTGATTAATTCTCCTAAGTCAAAATACTATTTACATAAAATACTTTTGTTAACATCATAATTTTAAGTATAGAACCAACTTGGTTCCAACAATTTCCCCCTTTTTGATGATGACAAAACCTTGTATTTTTTATAACTATTTTTCTTTTTTTGACTTTGACTTTGACTCCCCCTTGGACTATGCTTTATTTTGACTTTTTCTCCCCCTAAGTCTAATGCCCCAGATTCTCTAAAAAATACCTCTTATCCCCCTTTGTCATCAGACAAAAAGGATTGAAGGAAGAAAGAAGATCTTCTGACCTAGTTTTTTTTCATCTTCTGACCTTTTTTTTTATCTTCTGGACTAAAAAAAATTAAATGACAGGAAATAAAATACAAAACATAAAAAATAATCCTCTACAAAGACTACTTGATCTAGTCAGATATGGAGATTATGTTGATATGCTCCTTGATGAACTCGAATCAATCTTTAGGCAATGGTTTAGTGAATATGTCAGTCCATTGATGATTAGTGCCTACAAACTGGATGTTGAGTGTTCTTTTTTGAGTATAATCTCTGATGAAGTGGTGTTTGATTTCTATGTGCTTGGCTCTAGAATGAAGGATAGGGTTTTTGGTTAGGTTGATGGCTGAAGTATTGTCACAATATAAAGGGATGTTGGTTTCAAGTATGTTGTAGTCTTCCAACTGATGTTTCATCCAGATTAACTGAGAACTGCATCGTGCTGCTGATATGTATTCAACTTCTGCTCTTGACATGGCAATGGTGCTTTGTCTCTTGCTTGACCAAGATATCAGATTATCACCTAGAAACGTACAGTTGCCACTTGTGCTTTTTCTCTCTAATTTGTCTCCAAAATAATCAGAATCACAGTATCCACTCAGTTTGTATGTGGGAGTTTTCTTGTAGAGCAAGGTAAGATGTGTGGTTCCTTTAAGGTATCTAAGGATTCTTTTGATAGCAGTTAAGTGGGATTCCCTAAGGTCAGCTTGAAAACGAGCACAGACACAAACATTAAACAAAATGTCAAGTCTAGAAGCAGTTAGGTAAATAAGGGATCCAATCATACCTCTGTATGTTTTTTGGTCTACCTTTTGGCCGGATTCATCTTTTTCACGTGAGCAGGTGGGGTGCATAGGGGTGGCCATAGGCTTACAATCACTAATCTTGAACTTTTTGAGAAGTTCTTTAGTGTACTTAGATTGGTGAAGGAGTATACCTGTTTTGCCTTGCTGAATCTGAATTCCTAGGAAGAACTTAAGTTCTCCCATCATGCTCATCTGAAACTGTTGCTGCATCAAATCAGAAATCTCTTGGCTGAGAGTGCCATTAGTGGATCCAAAGATAATATCATCAACATAAATTTTAATGATCAGAATATCATCTTTAATGGATTTTCTAATCAAAGTGTTATCTATTTGGCCTCTATCAAACTAATTTTTTAGTAAGAAATTGCTAAGTCTGTCATATCATGCCCTAGGTGCTTGTTTTAAACCATATAAAGATTTTTTAATTTTAAAAACATGGTTTGGAAAATCAGAACTTTCAAAACCTGGGGGCTGTTTGACATAGACTTCCTCACTTATATATCCATTAAAGAAAACACTTTAGACATCCATTTGATACAAAGTAATATCATGATTTGCAGCAAAAGAGAGTAGGATACGAATTGCTTCTAACCTGGCCACTGGACCAAAAGTCTCAGTGTAATCAATGCCTTCTTGCTGACTGTATCCTTGTGCCACAACCCTAGCTTTATTCTTGACTACTTCACCTTTTTCATTTAGTTTGTTCCTGAACACCCACTTGGTTCCAATGATATTTTTTGTGTTGTCTAGACACCAGATCCCATACATCATTCATTTCAAACTCATTCAGCTCTTGTTGCATTGGTAGACTCTCCTTTTTCAATTTCTTTTGCCTGCATCAGCTTCTGGTTCTAGTAAATCAGCTTCTGGTTCTGGTAAATCAGCTTCTGGTTCTAGTAAACCAGCTTCCGGTTCTGGTGAATCAGCTTTAGCTTCATCTTGCTTTGACTTTTCATGTCAAGCTATTTGTCATATAACATAATACAAATCAAATAATTTAAAAAATAAAATCCTCTTGTGTCTGATTTTCATATTCCGAATCTATGTGTTCTGTGATTAGATGGTTTGGATGAAGGAATTTGAATTCTCTTCTAGGTTTGTAGTCTTGATTAATTTTAGTGGAGTGTTTGAAGAACTCTCCTAATTCTGATTCTTCTCTCTCTGTTGATATATCATGTTCCTCTAGTTATTCTGGAACTTATGGTGATTCTGGTAATTCTGCTTCTTCTGGTAATACTGAAGCTGATGTGTATGATTCTACTATTTGTGGCTGAACCTCTGATTCTGATACTGGTTCTGGTTCTGATTCTGGTTCTGATTTTGGTTCTGATTCTGGTGTGAATTGTACTGACTAGACCTTCTTTCATCAGACTCATTTTGCTTCTGTCTGGTGTAAATTGGAACATACACCTTTTTCTGTTTGTGCATTGCCAGGATCCATTGACCAGGCACCATGGTTGGTGTTTCCTTCTAACAATTTTGTTCTTTGGTACCCAAAACTGGTTGGGTCCAGGTTTCTTAGACATAACAGGTCTCTTGTCTTTCCCAGATTTTATCATAGAACAAGACAATTTAGAATGACCGTTTTTAGCACAAATAATACACAGAACATTAGAATGAGCAGATTTAATTTCAGCAACAGATTCAACAATTGAACCAAGCAATGTTGATAAAGCTTTGGTAGAGGACGGTTGGATACTTGCAATGCAAGAAGAGATGAATGAATTTCAAAGGAACGATGTTTGGGATCTGGTATCCAGACCAAACAAAAACATTATTGGAACCAAGTCGGTGTTCAGGAATAAACTCAATGAAATAGGTGAAGTGGTAAGGAACAAAGCCAGACTTCAAGCTGACCCTAGGGAATCCCATTTAACTGTTGTCAAAAGAATCTTGAGATACCTTAAAGGAACAACAAACCTTACCTTGTTATACAAGAAAACCCCCACCTACAAACTAAGAGATTTTTGTGATTTTGACTATGCTGGAGACAAGTTGGAAAGGAAAAGTACAAGTGGCAGCTGCACATTCTTAGGTGATAATATGATCTCTTGGTCAAGCAAAAGACAAAGCACCATTTCCATGTCAATAGCTGAATCTGAGTATATATAAGCAGTAATATGCAGCTCACAATTAATCTGGATGAAACATCAACTTGAAGATTCCAACATCTTTGAAACAAATATCCCTTTGTTTTTTTATATCACCTCAGCCATAAACCTAACCAAGAACCATATCTTACACTCTAGAGCCAAATACATTGAAATAAAAAACCATTTCATTAGGGACCATGTTCAAAAAGGGACTTTAAGCATCTAGTTTGTGGACATTGATCATCAATGGGCTGATATCTTCACCAAAGCATTACCTGAAGATAGGTTCGAGTTCATCAAGAAGCATCTCAACATTATCTCCATATCTGACTAGTTCAAGTAGTCATCTTAGGAGTTTTTAATTTTCTTGTAATTTTACTTTATGTCTTTCATTTTCTTGTTTTTACTTTCTGTACTTTGTAAAGAGAAAAACAAAAAATAGTAGGACCTCTTTTTGATTGATGACAAAAAGGGGAAGAGAGAGAGAGAGAAAGGAGAAATAAGTAGAAAAGGAGAGATAAAAAGAAAAGAGGAGTGAAAAAGAAAGAGATGAAAAGAGAAGGGGTTGAAAAGGAGAGGAAACAGGGAGAGAGAAAAAAAAAAGAAAAAGAAAGAGTGAAAAGAGAAGGAGTTGAAAAGGAGAGGCAATGTGAAGAGAGAAAAGAAAGAGATAATAAAGAAGGAGTTGAAAAGGAAAGGAGAAGTGTAACACCCCGAGTTTTTAAACAGCGCGAGTGTATTTTTTTTTACCAAAATAAATAAATAAAAGAATTTTGAATTTCAAGATAATTAAAATGAACTTAAAAATTTAGTTGTTTCGTAAAATAATACCTATTAAGTTCCAAAGACAAGAATAATTAAATAATGACGTCTTAAATATAACTAAGTAAAATAAATTTTGGGACTTAATACTCCCAATATAATAAAAGGTAATGCGTCACAAAGTCGGTGTCATAACATCTCAAAAAAAACATCCGGCCTGCGGCCCAGTTAAACAGTGTCAGAGTGCGGAAAAGATATACAATAGTTCCAAAATAAATAATTACATTTCCCGAGCTCAAAACACTATACAACAAGTCTAAACTGATCATGCACTAAAGCTACAGTAGCAAGGGTTCCCTCCGCATCCCATACAAGTCTCCCCGTGTAAGTCGCTCTGCTTGAGATGGGGTCATATACCCAAGCAGTAGGCAGATGACGGTCAAGGAAATCTAGCGATGTTTCCATCGTCTGGATACCCACCGGTGGTACGGGTTTGGGGGGCATCTGAGGGCAAAGCACAATTTTTCCACAATAATAGTAAAGGGTCACTGATCGAAATTAACAATTACCACATAGCATTTATGTCAACAATAACAAGTATATTCATGGCATGTTCCAATGTTTATGACAACAAGGATGAATAAATATGATCACTTATTAAAATGTATGATATTGACATTTTTGGAAAACACAAACAGTTTAACATATAAGTCATGTTGCAAGTACAAATACATTCAACAAAACACAACAACTCATTCAATACTTAGAGTTCATAAGTTACTTGCACACAACGATTTCCACCCGTCAACATCATATTCAATCATGACTCACCGGTCGACCATCCCAATGCAATATGTATATGCCAATGTACACAACTCTTGGAATTACCAAGGTGCAGTCTCTCACAAACCAGCACACGTGCAGTCTCTCACGGACCAGCACGATTTACCCATGTTAGCCTCTCACAGGCCAAACATTACCAGAGTGCAGTCTCTCACAGACCAGCACACGTGCAGTCACTCACAACCCATCACGTTTTACGTATACCAAGGTGCAGTCTCTCACAAACAAGCAGCAGTGTAGTCTCTCACAGACCAGCACACGTGCAGTCGCTCACAGACCAGCACGATTTACGTATGTTAGCCTCTCACAGGCCAAAACATACAAAAGTTAAATCCTCGCACGGATAGAATGGACCACCACGAACACGCGGCCATTCCATAGCCCATCACAGTTACTACTTAACTTCGTGGCCCATCGCGGTCACCACCTGACTATGCAATACATGGACATGCGATGTTTTCTCCT
Source organism: Cicer cuneatum (assembly GCA_037974295.1). Lineage (NCBI taxonomy): Eukaryota > Viridiplantae > Streptophyta > Magnoliopsida > Fabales > Fabaceae > Cicer > Cicer cuneatum. Next base: position 24,224,965 of record JBBPBO010001986.1, on the reverse strand, counting down.
CACTGAAAACAGAATGCAAATACCAGCTGAAAGTCCAGCCACTCCATCACCTTCTCAAACCATCTCAAACCATCTCAACAATTTCATTATCACCACATCAACAAAAAATTCAAGAACCTCATCATCACCACCTCAAACCATCTCCAAAACTACATTTTAATTCATCACAAGCCTTCCCAATGTTTCGCCAACTCTTTAAGTTCATAAACCAATGTTTAAAACTGGAATTTTTGAAAAAAAACCAATCTGTATTCGAATAAAGCTCCCTTGTATTCGAATACAGAAGCTAAAACAGTGGAAAATCAGCATTCTGTATTCGAATATGAGGTTGTCGTAGCCGAATACATATGCGAAGTCAGTGGCAAATACAGCAAATCTGTATTCGAATACAACAGGGTCGTAGTCGAATACAGATGCAAATACAGTGGCAAAATTTGCAGTCCTGTATTCGAATATGAAGGGGTCGTAGCCGAATACAGATGCTAAGTCAGAAGCAAAAATCACTTATCTGTATTTGAATACAGAGAGCCGTATTCGAAGACAAGTTCAAAATTTTAGTAAAACAGGAATTTTGCAGGAATGTATTCGAATACACCTTCGAAAACAGTGAGATTTTCCAGAAAACTTCAATACGTTTTCAAACTCTTTTCTTTGAAGAACCAACACAAACACCAAAACATAATCACAACTTCTTTTGAACCCCAAAACTCAGAACATTTCTCATCAACACAACACAACAGATTTCCAGAAAACCTCCACCCATTTTAAAATCCTTTTCTCTTGAAAACCACCATCAACACCAAAACAAAATCACAGCTTCTTTAACCACCAACATCATAATGTTAACAACACAACAGTTTCATCAACACATGCATTTTGATCATCCCCAAAACGACATGCAAAGAACTTTCCAGTATCCACAAACCACCAAAACGTCATTGATGTATCAACCAAAACAGCAGCAACACAGATTATCAAAAACATCAACAGCATGCATTTTCCTCATTTTATAACAACATGCACAACAATTCATTTTCATACCTGAAAAATCAGATATAATCATACAACCACAAGCATTTACAGCCCTAAATGCAATCTAGAAAGTTGGAAGGTGCCCCTTACCTCTGTTACGTTTTTTTCGTTCGTTCACGTTACCGCGACAATAGTCGGCAAAACTCCCGTTCACGTCGCCGCTACAAAAGTTAGTTCTCTAGCTCCGTAACGATGAGAGGAACAACTTTTGTTCTGGACACTTGCTGGTTCGGCGCTTGGATTTCCAAGTAATTTGACTTTTGAGGATGCTCTTTTGTTACTAAAACATAATGGGAAGAAAAAAGGAACTGGCGCATGCAGTGAGGAAGGAGGGAAATGTTTCTGCTTTTGTTCTTGCTTCTCACTCATATATATAGGCATATATGTGCCACCTCACCCAACACATTAATATTATAATATTGTTTGACCATCAAGTACTTAACCACTCTCGTCGTAATTAACAAATAACATCTTAATTAACTGCCCGAAATTTAATTACTCATAATTAAATTAATTTATCCTTCATCCAATAATTTTAATCCAACCTCCAAAATAAATATTTATATAAATATATATTTACATAAAATATACATATATTAAATATTTTACAAATACTCCCAAAATACACTTAATATTAAATCCATAATTTAATTTTAAATTTAAGGGTCTTACAATAAGAGAAGAAAAGAAAGAGTGATTTAAGAAGGAGTTGAAAAGGAGAGGAAAAAGTCATTATTAGACTTAGGGGGAGACATTGATCTGAGGGGGAGTATTTCAAGTACTTCGAATTTTTTTTCAAGCTTATTAAATAAGTTATAAGCTAACAAAATAAGTTAAGGTTTTGTCATCATCAAAAAGGGGGAGATTGTTGGAACCAAGTTGGTTATAAGTACTTAGGATTTTGATGTTTACAAAAGCACTCCATGTAATCTTATTTTGTACTTAGAATTATTATATAAAACGTCACCAGAGAAAAATCCTCACAACAGAATTGGAGCAAAACACTAGAGAAACAGAATCTAGCTAAAAATATGCTTAAAACAGAATTTGAGAAAAATGCTCAAAACAAAACTAGAGAAAAAGACTCGAGAAACCGAATCTAGCTAAAAGCATGCTCAAAACAAAAGTTGGGCAAAATGCTCAAAACAGATTAATCTAAATACACTCTAGAAGTAAAGCATCAGTGAGCAAAAGACTCAAAACAGATTAATCGAAATACACTCCAGAAGTAAAGTATCAGTGAAGTCCTAAAGTTCATCTATAAAAGGAGACTTAATGCTGAAGATTAGAGTATCGAAAATACTTGAGAGTCATACACTTCCAAAAGCAAAATACTTGAGTTTTCAGTGAGGTCCATTGTGAGTATCCGTTTTCCATAAGCAAGTTCTCTATGTTTTTCTTTCCCTTGTGTTAGGTCTAAGTTGTTGAAGTAGAGTCTCCAATCTGAGGGAGTCAAAAGGAGTAGCAGATTACTTAGCAATTAGATCAAGGTTCTTTTCCTCAAAAGTCTAGGGTTGTTAGACTTTTTGAGAAGACTGACTTGGAGGGTCAGTGGTACTTTGTAATTCAAGGTTTTGAATTAGTGAAATCATTCAAAGTGAAAGGACTGACGTAGCCTAGTTAACGGTTAACAAGTATAAAATTCCGAGTTTTGAGTTACTTTATATCCGTTGTCAACTATGTTTTAATTCATATATAATAGGTTTTGAACATTGATCTGAACATTTTCCCTCTGATATGGGCTGAGTCTGGATTGAATCTGAATTAAATATGGACTTATGATATTTAAATCTGGACCATTGATCTTTTAATTTGGACATTTATCTTCTGATCAGGATCAAGTCTGGATTAAATCTAGACAATCATTTCTTCTGATCTGGTCTGAGTTTTATGTTCTGGACCATGCTATCTTATGGTCTGGACCAACTCTGGATTAAGTCTGGACTAATTCTTATAATCACTACCAAGATATCTTCTGGTCAGGATTAAGTCTAGACCAAGTCTAACTTATGATTCCTTCTGGTCTGGACCAAGTCTCCCTCTGACAAGCTTCCTTCTGGTCTAGACCAGGTCTCCTTCTTGACTCTACTTCCTTCTGATCTGGGCCAAGAAAGATATCCTTTGATCATGTTATTTGACCTTTGATGACATCCTCTAATATCCTATGGAGATGAATCCTCTAAATGCATCCTCTGGTACCCTCTAGATGCATTCTCTGGCTGAACCTTTTGGTGATATTTCTATCTTCTAGTTGCTTCCTCTAGATGTATCTTCTAGTGGTGTCATCCTCTGATTTTGCATAGCTTCTGATTTGTTACTTTTGTTAACATCAAAATTCTAAGTATAGAACCAACTTGGTTCCAACATGTACTAGTATTGAATTTTCCCTTTTTCTATTTTCCATAAAGACATAATTCGAAGAATTCTAGCTTCTCAAGATTTCCACTCCCAATTAAACCTTGCTTATATAATCCCTCCAGACCTCTTTCACTAACATGAGCAAGTCTACAATGCCACATCTTTGTAGAAATATCATTTGTTACAGAAATTAAGCTTGCAAAGTTAGTGATAGTTTTACCTTGCAATTTGTATAGTCCACTGCTTCTGATTCCTTGAAGAATCTGGGAAGTACCTTTCTAAACCTTGAGTATTCCTCCTTCATCTTTTATTGTGAAAGCAGTCTGGTCCAGCATACCAAGAGAAATCAAATTTCTCTTCAGTTCAGGTACATGCCTTTCATTAGAGAGAATTTTAGTTCATCCATCACCAATTTTGATCTTCACAATTCCAATTCCAGCCACGTTACAAGCCATATTGTTTCCCATTAGAACTTTCCCAACATTAGTTTTGTTGTAAGTATCAAACCATTCTAGAATGGGTGTCATGTGGAAAGTGCACCAAGAATCCAGAATTCATCTATTCCAGCATGGTTCTTCAATTACTGTTAATACATCATTGCTTTCATATCCATCAGCAACTACAGCAACATCATTCTCATCTCTGTATATTCCCTAATATTGCTTCTTTCTTTCAAGGCATTCTCTGCCGATAATGTCCTTCTTTGTGACAATGATAACAATTTTTCTTGGTCTTGTTTTTACCATCTTTCTTTTCAGCTTTTCCTCGAGCAAACAGCCCCTCAGCATCACTGGTTTCACCTTTTATATCAATAATTTTCTTCTTCATTTCTCTTGCATTTAGAGTCACCTAAACTTCCTCCAAATTGATTGTTTCTCTCCCAAACATCATTGTGTCCACAAGATTTTCAAAGGAGGGTGGCAGTGAGCATAGCAACATGATTGCTTGATCTTCTTCACTTATTTCAATATCAACGCTTTTTAAATCAATAATAGTTTTGGTGAATAAGGAAACATGTTCTTTAATGGACATACCTTCCTCCATCTTCATTTGGTGCAGGATTTTCTTCAAATAAAGTTTGTTTGTTAGAGACTTAGTCATGTAAAATCTCTCAAGCTTCAACCAAACACCAACAACAGTGTCTTGAGCTGCCACTTCTCTAAGAGCATCATCACCCAGGGAAAGAATGATGGATTCCATATATTTCTTTTCCTTTTTAGACAATGTTGCTGGCATCATGATTCTCCATAGCCCAAAATCATTATCACCAGTAAACTTCTCAATATCAAATTTTGCTCCGCCCATTTTTTAGGAAAGAAAATACCTTCTTCTTGAACCTGGCTCTGATACCAATTGTTGATTTCAATCCACAATTAATGAATATGAATGTAGAATTTGATATTGAAATGATAAAAAAAGAAGAAAACACGAGAATTATCGAGGTTCAAAGCAATAATCTCCTACGTCCTCACTGATAGTTGTTATATTTCCTTTCTTCAATAACCAAACTAGAGTACAATGGTATAGAAATTAATTATTTTTCATATAAGTAAATTATAGTCAAATTTTTTCACCTATATGCTTAATAATAAGAAATTAACATAGTTCGAAAGACATAATTCAATTTACAATACCGCTATTATTATATTGAACATTTTTTGTGTTGTTCCATATGTTGTTATGATTTTAATCCACAATTGATGAATATGAATGCAGAATTTGATAATGAAATGATAAAAGATGAAGAAAACACAAGAATTATCGAGGTTCGGAGCAATAATCTCTTACGTCCTCACTGATAGTTGTTTTATTTCCTTTCTTCAATAACCAAACTAGAGTACAATGTTATAGCACTTAGAACTTTTCTGCTCTATGCTTAATTGAACTCTTCCTTATTGACTTTAGAACACTTCTCATCACTCGCATACTTTTTACCAACTTACAAGTCATGCCATATATAGCTATCATTTTCCTTAGTTAGTTACAACAATAACTAACTAACTAAAAACAGTAAAACAAAAATGACTTAAAATAGATTTTAGACTTTCACTAACTAGTTGGACACAATTATGATCCACTTGGCTTTCACTTATTTAAATATGAGATCTCCATTTGTATTTCAAATTTATTGGTGGTGCTTGCCATCTTGTCTATAGTAAAAAAGTAATGTAAACAACATGGGAAAATACAATGATATTCATTTAAATCTTTTTTTATTTATTGATATCCATCTAAATCTAAATACAACTAAATTTATTTAAAAAAAACTACTTTTCGTTAAAACTGAATTAAAATGTTAAGTGTTTAAAATTCCTAACAATCATATTAAAGTAAGTTACTTTCAACCATAGAGTTACAAGATGGAGATCACTTGAAACCTATGTGTTTATGGGATGAAGGGATAGTGGCAGGATTGCGAAAACCACTTCTTCAAGAGGCTGTGATAATCAAGCATTTGGAAAAGTCTATTGGCTACTTTGTGATGATGGATAAACTCAAACTCATTTAAAAACGTTTACAAAAAATGTTATTAAGTCCATAGGGTCTAGAAAAATCGAATTCTTTTTTCTTCTTTTAAAACTAGGGTTTATTAATTTTTAAAAGAAGCTTTTTGTTAGTTTTTTTTATATAACCTTTATATGTTTAGAAGAAAAAAAAGGGAGAAACCTTCTTGATAACACTGATACTAAAACCTCCTTCAAAATACCTTGCTTCAAAATACCCTCTTTCAAACTATCCCCATGAACCTTTATATCTGAAAATCCATTTGAACCTTAAACAAAAAAACCACCATCATCCATGACACATATTGAACTCTCTGGCCTCAGTTTTGATGTCCGCTGAACTCTCCGACCTCTTAGATTCAACTTCGTTCTTTCTCTATCGCTTGCTCTCTGTCTCTCCCTATCTTTCTCTCTATTTTGTTCATTTTTCATGGTTCTTTGTTGATTAAGGAAAGGAAGAAATGGTTGATTAATTTATGTGATCACACTATTTTTTTTTCGCAGATTTGCCTGGTGTAACACCTCGATTTTTTTTTCCAAAATTAATTCAATGGAATTAAAAGAAATTAAAATTAAACCACTTAAATAAATTGAAATTAAACCATTTCAAAATAATATGGCGTCGTAATCCAAAACGACGAAAGTAGTTAAATAATTACATTATAATTATAGCCAAGTAATTTAATTTTGGGAATTAATACTTTTAATATATCAAAAGTCAACAAAAGTTAATGTCATAATACCTCAAAAACTCATATCACGAACCCACTAAAATATTATTAGAGTGCGGAATAGATATACAAGTATCCCACAACAAATAATCACATCCACCAAGCACTAGGCCCTATACAACAAGACTAAACTCATCTGATCGTGCACTAAAACTAGTGTAGCACGGTTTCCATCGCATCCTCTACAAGTCTTTCCTTCACTCCAGTTGTCCGTCCCTCTGCACTGTCCACAAATACTCTGTACGTGAAGATCAAGGAAAACTAACGACGTTTCTGTCGTCAGTGTAACCGTCGATGGTACGAGTTTGGGTATCATATGAGGGCAAAGCCCAATTTTCCATAATAATTGTAAAGGGTCACGAACTGAAATTAACAATTACCACATAGCAGTTATGTCAAAGATAACCAATACATTTGTGGCATGTTCCAATGCTAAGACAACAGTAATAAATAAGTATGCTCACTTATTAAAACGTATAACATCTACATCTTTGCAAAACAACCAATTTAATATATAAATGATGTTGCAAGTACAGATACAATCAACAATCACAACACTCATTTGGCACTTAGAATTCATGAGATACTTGCACACATCGATTTCCACTCATCGGGTCATATCAAATCATGACTCACAGGTCAACCATCCCAATTCAATATGTATATGCCAATGTACACAACTCTTGGAATTACCAAGGTGCAGTCTCTCACCGACTAGCACACGTGTACTCTCTCACGGACCAGCACGATTTACACATGTTAGACTCTCACAGGCCCAACACACATAAGTTAAATCCTCGCACGGATAGAATGGACCGTCTAATACACGCGGAACCACTCTGTAGCCCGGATAGAATGGACCGTGTAATACACGCGGAACCACTCTAAAACCCGGATAGAATAGACCGTCTATTACACGCGGAACTACTCTATAACCCATCACGGTTACTACTTAACTCTGTGGCTCATCGCGGTCACCACGTGACTATGCAATGCATGAACATGCTGTGTTTTCTCTTCACTAAAAATAGTATACAAATGCAATCTGAAACCCAGACATTCCATCACCACTTCAAACCATCTCAAGAACTTCATATAGCTTGTCATGTGCCTTACAATTGTTTCCCAAATCATTAAGTGCATAAACCAATGTTTAAAAATTTGAATTTAAAAAAAAAACAATCTGTATTCGAATACAGCTTCCTTGTAGTCGAATACAGATGCTAAAATAGTGGCAAAGTCAGCACTTCTGTATTCCAATACGAGGATGTCGTAGCCGAATACAGATGCGAAGTCAGTGGCAAAAACAGCAATTCTGTATTCGAATACGACAGGTTCGTAGCTGAATACATATGCTAAGTCAGAAGCAAGAATCACGTATTTGTATTCGAATACGAGGTTCAAAATTTGACTAAAAATTGAATTTTTACAGAAGTGTATTCGAATACGCCAGTGCCATTTTCGAATACATCTTCGAAAATAGTGGGACTTTCCAGAAAATTCACTTCAGGTTCAAAACTCTTTTCTTTGAAAACCAACACATCCACCATAACACAAACACCATTTCTTGAACCACAAAACCCAGAATGTCAACAACACAACAGAAATGATTTCTTTCACCGCAACAAAACAAAAAATGCATCATCCACTCAACAACAAGTCACAAAAACAGCAAGAACATTACCCTCAACATTAGCCACAAAACAGTACAGCCATATCTCAGTACATGCATTTTGATCATCCACAAACCACATGCAAAGGCAGTTTTTAGTATCAACACAACAACACATTCGTAACACATATAACACATAACAATCATCCATCAAACATGCATTTAAAGTCCCTACATGCAATCTAAAAAGTTGGAAGGTGCCTCTTACCTTCGTTACGTTTTCTTGTTCGTTTACATTACCGCGACTAAAACAGGCGAAACTCCCGTTCGCGTCGTCGCTACCAAAGTTGGTTCTCTAGTACCGTAAAGATGAGAGTAATAACTTTCCTTCTTGACACTTTCTTATTCGAGGCTTGGATTTCCAGGTAATTTGAGTTTTGAGTATCCCTTCTCACTACCAACACAAACAAAACTGAACAGAGGAAGAAGAAGAAGAAGAAGACAGCTCGGTTAGGTGAGCGAAACAGATTCTGTGTTTCTGATTTTTTTTCCTTCTCTTGCCTCTCACATACATACGTATATATAGGCATACCCCTCACTTACTTTATATATATATATATATATATATATATATATTATAATTAAACTTGCCCTTCAAGCAACTAAATACTCCCATCGCAACTCTGTTAGCAGATAAAATCTTGATCAACTGCCCGATATTTAACTACTCGTAATTAAATTAAATAATCTTTCGTTCAATAATTTTACTCAATCTCATAAATATTTATATACATAAAGAAATATACATATATCAAATACCTTTACAAATATTCCAAAATACATCTGATATTCAATCCATAGTTTAATTTAAATTTAAGGGTCTTACACAGGTAAGAACTTGATTCGCCATCGTGACATTCTCCTTCTTCATGGTTGTTTGTTATTTTTCCGTTTACTTCTCATTAATTGATTAAAAAAATTAAAAACCCCAATTTTATGTTGAAACTCTAACTCTTCCTCTGTGAAAAATCTGAAAATCGGCTTTTCTATGAAACGTTATCTACATAGTTGTTTTACTTCACCATTTGATCCAGTTTATGTTCTTTAACTTTAAAGAACCAATTTTTATTTATAACATTAACTCATTTTCTTTATAAATTTGAAATTGGTTTACTTATTGTAAATTTTTTGTTGATTGGAAATGTTTAATTTGATATCAAATCTGACTGGAAATGTTAGTTTTGTGTTCTTACTTCATGGGTATGCTTCAAAATTACTCCTTTAGCTTGATTTAGGTTGTTTTTTGTTCTTTCTATAACTTATTTTTTGGTGACATAGATTTTCGAAAAGGTTATGGTTAGAATTTGTGTTTCTCTTGTTGTGTTTAGGTTAAATAATTTCATATATGGAATCATTCTTGCTATTCGCTGTGTTATTATGATAATTTGATATTGAGTATCTCAATTTGATTTTTAATGTTGGAGTTTCTCAATTTTATTTGATCACACTACCTTTCTCTAACAAGATTACACATTTTCCTCTACAAACTCTACGTTGATGCCTTTATTTAGAGGTCTTAGTGTCTTCCATCAATTGCTAAATACAAGTATAGAACTAATCTCTACATGCTCATTTATGTTTTTGCATTTTTGTTCTTGTTCACTTTCTTATCTGTCAACTTAATTTGTGTTTGTTTCTTTAGCAATGAAATTTGATTTTGAAACTTGGAATCATTCTTGCTATTCGCTGTGTTATTATGATAATTTGATATTGAGTATCTCAATTTGATTTTTAATGTTGGAGTTTCTCAATTTTATTTGATCACACTACCTTTCTCTAACAAGATTACACATTTTCCTCTACAAACTCTACGTTGATGCCTTTATTTAGAGGTCTTAGTGTCTTCCATCAATTGCTAAATACAAGTATAGAACTAATCTCTACATGCTCATTTATGTTTTTGCATTTTTGTTCTTGTTCACTTTCTTATCTGTCAACTTAATTTGTGTTTGTTTCTTTAGCAATGAAATTTGATTTTGAAAGTTGTGTTTATGTGCACTGTTTAATCAAGTGGTTTCAATGAAATTAGAATTAAAGAAAGTATGTATTATTTAATATACTTATGCATAAAAGCAATTCCCCCATTTATTGTTTTTGTTGTCACTTTAGAATAGGGAAGCATGTGTTTTGGCTTTCATTTTGGAACATATTTCAGATTTTAAATCGCAATTGAGTTTGCCAGCTAGCAGTTGTAGAGAGGCATGGTTGTGTGGTTGTTGAAATGGTTGTGTGGTTGTTGAAAGAGGAAAATCAAGAAGAGCAAGGAGTTAATGTCCAGGTTAGTTTCTTGCTCCCATTATTGCTTTCTCAACATTTTCTAATCAGCCTCACTTTTCGCCATTTTCTTTTTTGTTTCCCATTTACAAAACACTTCCATCTTCTACATCAATGATCTTAAATAGTTCTTTGTTTTGGCACACATGGTGGGTAGCACCAGAGTCTATCCACCAAAATTCAACATCTTCAATCATGATGAGTTCACAAATGACAGCAACTAGATTATCTTTTGTTGCAGTTGAATTCTTCTCTTTGTTTTTCCATTTCAAGAATCTGCACTCATTTTTAAAGTGTCCTGGTTTTCCACAATGATAACAACTTCTTTTTCTTTTCCTTCTTTGTTCATAATTACCATTGTGTTTTTCATGAGATTTATCAAAATCTCGATTTCTTTTCTTAAAACTTTTGTTTGAAATTCCTTCCTCCATTACATGGACCTTTTCATGAAAAAATTGGCTTTTAGTATCCTTTTGTTTATGGTACTCTTCTTCTAAATGAATGTGATTACCCAATTTCTCAAGAGATATGTCCCCTTTCTTATGTTTCATGGATTTTTTAAATCTTTCCACGAAGGTGGAAGTTTGTCTATTATGGAGGCTATAATGGTTTCATCCATGTGCATCTAATGTTGTTTGTATTTATTAAGAATACGTTCAATTTCATCCATTTGTTCTATTACTGATTTATTATTAACCATTTTATAATTATTGAATTGAGAAACAAGAAACTTCTTAATTGTAGTGTCTTCTTGCATGTATCTTCTTGACTCTAATTTTTCTTATAGTTCCTTTGCAGAAATGCTACTTTAATATATATCGAACAAAGAGTCAAACATACCGTTGAGAATATGGCTCGTGCATATATAGTCATCATTGTCCTATTTCTGCCTTTCTTTTGTTTCTACTAATGTTTCCACTTCCTTCTCTAGTGGCCTTGTGGTGTTCAAAACATACACCACCTTCAAAGTTGTAAGAAGCAATTTCATCTTTTTCTACCAACGGATAAAGTTTCCTCCATCAATTTTCTCCAACTTCACAAAGTTAGAAGTCATTTCTTTGAGTGATGCAACCATTGATTGAAAATAAAATCGAACCTAAATATTATTGGATCTGTTGGTGACAATTGCTGCAACACTTTAACAATGAAGTTGTTGATGAAGATTGTATGTAGCAAATTCCAAAGCGTTTTGTTACTCTAGCTTTTAGGTTTGATTCGCCCTCACCAATCGGATGCAAATGGAATGAATAGCGAATCCCCTTTATGGTACATTGGAAAACATTGATATGATTTTCACTAACACACCAAAAGTATCTTTCAATAATATGTTACAAAAGGTCGTTTCCTATACTTCATTCATGCATTAGAGAAGAATGGGATAACTTAGAGTATAAAATGGATGAGTCAAAGTGGATAGCAATGGCCAAATTTTTGTGTTCCATTTTGTCCAAAATGACACAACCTATAGAAAAATAATGTCACTTGAGAAGGAGATACAACTCTTGGTTCTTCCATTTAGTTTTTGAAAAGGTATATACAAATAACGTTCATATTTAATTGAATAGTTGCAAAAGTCTGGTGATTGAACAATGCCACTTTTCTCACAAGAACTTGGTTCGAATCCCAACAGCAGCGCAGGTGCGCAACCATTGAACCAACAACTCTATCAAGTCAATTAAAAACATACATATATTCACCAATATTTTGGAAATATCTTGTTGGAACCAAGTTGGTTCTAAGTACTTAGGATTTTGATGCTTACAAATGTACTCTATGTAAACTTATTTTGTACTTTGAATTATTAAGTTAAATGCCCCAGAAACTGAAGGAATCAGAAGCAGTGATCAAAGGATTCCAAAAAATGAATTCTGGAATGACCAGAAGATACTCCAGGAATGTCAAAACATGACCAGAAGATATCTTTGATGGCCCAAATCAGAAGGAATAAAAATCAGAATGAAACATGGATCATACCATTGGAAAGCCTGCCAGAAGGAGAGTTGTTCCAGACAAATAGGAATCAAATATCAATTTTATTCCATAAGTTATTCTGACCAGAAGATGGCCTGGCAGTGAAAAATTACTTGTTCCAGACTTGTTCCAGACTTGACCAGAAGGTATGTTTATGAGTCCAGAACAAGAGGATCAATCCAGATTTGGCCCAGACCATAAGATAGCATGATTCATGGCATGGAACTAAGTCTAGACCAGAAGAAATGAATTCCATAATCAATGCAGACCTGGTCCAAAATCAAAGTTCAGAAAATCAGACCATGGCCCAGTGTTGATCGAAATCAGAGGAACACGATGTGCAAGTCCAGAAATGGCCGAGTCCAGAAGATTTCAGCATATCAGGCGCGCATCCAGGCTAGCCGAAATCAGAAGATCAAAGGGTCAGGAAGTGTGGTCCAGGGAAGGCCGAAATCAGAGGATCACAGCATAACAATCAGTATGGTCCAGATGTGGACTAGCGCATGAAGATCCAATGGTCCAGATTTAATCAGGAAATTTATACGGTGGAGAATTTAATTTATTTTTATCAACGGATTAAAAAGATTTATTACAAAAATAAAGTGAGGTGTTGTGGAATTCAGGAGCTGTGGCGGGAAGGAACCAACAGATTTAATTGGCCAGTTATTTTGAAAGGAAATCTGAAGATATGTTTTTTATTTATATGAAGCCCAATTGGTCAAGTTATTTTTACAGAGAATCCAGCAAGATTCAGCTCGAATTTAAGCATTGGAAGAGGCCCAAATCTGCATCTATAAAAGGAGGCTCAAGGCAGAATACTTAGTAATCGAAAATCACAAAAGAGTCATACACTTCCAAAAGCAAACAACCAAATTTTCATAGAAGTCAATTGTGAGTTTCAGCTTTCAAGAACAAGTACTCTTGTCATTTTCGTTCCACTGTGTCAAATCTAAGTTGTTGAAGTAGAGTCTACAAGCTGAGGGAGTCAGTAGGGGTAGCAGGTTACTTGGCAATTAGATTCATAGTGTTGTGTGTTAAATCTAAGTTGTTGAAGTAGAGTCTACAAATCTGAGGGAGTCAGAAGGGGTAGCAGGTTACTTGGCAATTAGATTTATAGTGTTGTGATTTCTTCTACAATCTGGGATTGTCAGATTGGCTGAAGACAGGAGCTGCATTCCTCAAAGAAGTCTAGGATTGTTAGACTGTTTGAGAAGACTGACTTGGAGGGTCAGTAGCAAGGTTGTAATTCAAGGTTTGAATTAGTGAAATCCTTCAAGGTGAAGGGACTGGACGTAGTCTCGTTAACGGTGAACCAGTATAAAAACTGTGAGTTTTATTTTTACTTTTTATCCGCTGCTGACTCTGTTTTTAACAGGAAAAGTATTCAAGTTAAGTCAAACACAATTCAACCCCCCTTCTCGTGTTTGCACCTTCATATCTCACAAATTCTATTAATTTGGTTTCTATGCAGCATCATGAGAAGTACACATAAAGCCCTCACACTATTCATGGCCTTCCCTATTGAATCAAATCCACTCTTTGGGAGCTAATCATAGCCAGTTTTTTAAGGATCCCGATCCACCAAATGATGCGAGATATAACATTGTAGATATGATTATGAATGCTTCTACTGAGTGGTATGATAAGGAGATGGAAGAAGACACGGTTGACATGGTTGACTTTGTTGCCGAGAAACCTCATGTCTAGAGGCTTGTTCGTGATTCCTTTGTTTATTTGTCCTTAGGATTGGATTTGAAGATTTTACGATTATGGCATGGAATGTGAGGGGTTTTCTAGTCACAAGAGTCATTTTCAAATACATGAAGTTTTGAAGCATGTCAAATCTGATGTGGTTATTCTTAATGAAAGGTTATTAGGTCTTTTACAATGGTTTTGTGTTTTATACCTTTTTAGTAATAGAAATTGTTTCTCAATGTATTACATTCAAAGTAAATAGAGGTATAATGTCTTGGGGTTTGTCGAGAATTTATGCTAGCCTCGGTCCCTTGGTGAGAGAGAACTTGTGAACCAATCTATGTGATCTCAGGACCCGTGTTGTTCAACTGTGGGTGTGTTTAGGTGACTTCAAAGATATTTTCATTCCCTTCGAACAACGAGGAGGCATTTTTTTCTCAAGCTAGGATAGACAAGTGTTATGACATGATATCCAAATGTAACTTACTAGATTTGGGATTCTCTTGTAGTAAATTCACTTGGCAAGCTCAATGTAGGGGTGGTTGTTTGGTGTCTTGAACACTGAATCTGAATTTGGTAATTATGTAATTTAGCCATCAATATTTATTTATATTTTTTAAAAACTTATTATACGTTCATTTGAAATGATTTAGTGAAATATCAAATAGTTTTAAAATTTTAAATAAATTTGTGAAGTTATTAAACGGAGTAATTGTTATAATCTCCAATTTTTATTTTTATTTTAGGGAACCAAAGTTACACCAGAATTTTGAGTTTTGCGCCTTGCATCATGTTTCGTAGTGTGAAATATATAACCATTGATCAGGTAACTTGAAATCTTTGCAGCACCATTTGGACCTCTAGATAATGCTTTGAGGTGAACTGACACATCATTTTCCAAGGCTCGGATTTTAAACCATTCACTAAAATCTTGACCTTGTCTTTTAGCCTTGATCCATTTTCCTCCTTTAGTGTGACCACTAACACATTTATCGTACTCTCTACAAAGGTAACACTATTAGTTGTTAAATTTGTATACAAGTAGGGAATAAACAATAAACTATTATGGTACCCTATGTGTGTTTGAATATCATCACAATTGAACAATATGTATCGATGGGCTTGAGCTTTTGATGTTGAGTCTATTCAAAATAACTTTCCATTTTGCTTCCCCCCTAAAGTTCGTCCATTACTTGAAAAGTAATCATTTGAATCTACTTCACAAGAATCATTGTTATCATAGTTTCTACTCATTCTATTCAACCATGTATCTACACTTTTATGCAAATATCTTGAGAAAAGAGTCAAAGCTTCTTCAGCCAAATATCCCTCAGCAATAGAACCTTTTGGATGAGCTCTATTACGAACATAACTTTTAAGTCTGCATCAGTTTCTTTCTGTGGGATACATCCATCGGAATTGAACGAGACCGCTCAATCTAACTTTACGTACAAGATGAATAGGCAAATGAACCATTACATCAAAAAAAATTGGAGGAAAAACCATCTCCAATTGACAAAGTATTTCAGTAATCTCTCCATTTAGCTAATCCAAATCTTGCACTTGGATAACTTTTTGACACAAAGAGCGGAAAAATGACCCAAGACGAATGAAAGGTTCAACCGCTAGTTTTGGCATTGTGCTCTTAATTGCTACTTGTAACAAGTAGTGTAACATGAAATGTGCATCATGACTCTTGTAACCAAATATCTTTGTATTGCCAACATGCACACATTTTGAAATGTTAGAAGCACTTCCATCAGGTAACTTGGCAGCCTTCAAAACACTGCAAAAAGTAGACTTCTCTTGGGAATTCATTGAGAAAGATGCTTTTGCAAACTTTGTCCGTCCTTTGCCAATCTCTATTGGATGAAGTTCCTTTCTAATCCCCATATCTTGCAGATCATAATGAGCATTAATATGATCTTTTGTCTTTCCTGATATGTCCAAAAGAGTCCCAATAATACTATCACATATGTTTTTCTCAATATGCATTACATTGAGATTATGACGTAAAGTATTTTGAGCCCAATACGACAACTCAAAAAATATTGACTTCTTCTTCCATAGACCATCATCTTTTTTCTTGTTATTCTTCTTTCCAAATTCATTCTCAAAATCTTTTAAGTTTTCCACGATTTCTATAGCTTCTAACATAGGTGGTGGAGACCTATGTTCTTTCTTTCCATTGAACGACCTTTTATTGGCCCTCCAAGCATGACTAGCTGGTAAAAAACCACGATGATCCATATAACACATTTTGTGACTGTCTCTCAACTAGGGTGAATTAGTGTTATAATTGCAACACACACATACCAACTTTCCTCTGTTGCTCCAACCTGACAACATAGCATACCCAGGGTAGTTACTTATAGTCCATAGCAGAGATGCCTGCAATTGAAATGTTTGATCTTTTGAGGCATCATATGTTTCTACTCCAAATTCCCACAATTCCTTTAGCTCCTCGATCAATGGCTGAAGGTACACATTGATATCATTTTTTGGTGATTGTGGTCTAGGAATCAATAACGACAACATTGTATACTCAGATTTCATGCACATCCAAGGTAGATAATTGTATACCACCATCATGACAGGCCATGTACTATGCGATATGCTCACGGTTCTAAACGGATTGAAACCATCACTTGATAAGCCAAGCCTTACATTATGATTCTCAGAAGCAAAATCAGGATGAAGCATGTCAAAGTCCTTCCTGAAGGTGCAAACACGAGAATAGGGTTGAATTGTGTTTGTCAAACTTGAATTCTTTTGTTGTTTTGTTAAATGTTGATGTGAATTACTTGATGAATAATAATATGACTCAGCAGCAGATAATAACAACATAAGAACACGGCGATTTATCCTGGTTCACCATTAACTTGGCTACATCCAGTCCCTTCATTCTGAAGGCTTTAATCAACTAATTCAAAACACTTTGAATTACAGCACCTGATCCTTGAAGCCAGTCTTCCTAAATAGTCTAACAACCCCAGACTTTTGAGGAACGATAACAACACCTTGACCCTACAAGTCAAGTCTTCTCCTACCAATCTGACAACCCCAGATTGAAGAAGGAACACACACCACTATCGGGTTAGATTACAAGGGTTTGGAACTCTGCAAATTTGCTTCTTGAAAAGTTGATTGTTGCACTGTTTCTCACTCTCGAAAACACTTAGAAAATATTGTTGTTGCTCTCAAGTGTTTCTCTCTATTGAACTCTCGGATAACTTTGAATTTTAAGCTTGAGTTCTTGTGTTTTTCGATGCCGAATGATGCGGCCTGAAGCCTCCTTTTATAGCTAAAATTTGGGCTTTGTCCAAACTTATTTTCAAGATGAATCTGCTCAGATTTCCTTTGAAATTCTTCAGTCCCGATTATGTTTCTTTTTAATTTCCAAACAAATCTTCTTTGCTTCAGATCTCCTTCGAATTTCCATTAGGTCTTCTCTGATTTTTGAATCAAATCTTCTTAATACTTTTATGAGATCTCTATCAAAATTCAATCAAGTCTTCTTCGAATTTTGATTAAGTCTTTTATGAACCAGAATCACGTTTTAAGTCTGGATCTTTTGATCTGGATCAAGTCTGGACTACGTCTTCTGATATGAACCATGTTGTCTCCTGATCTAGACCGTGTGATCTTCTAATCTAGACCACGTGATCTTCTGATCTGGCCCAAGTTTGGACAAAGTCTTTTGTTCTTGACCAAGTTATCTTCTGATCTGGACCAAGTCTGGACCATGTCTTCTGTTCTGGACCATGCTATCTTCTAATCTAGACCATGTTATCTTTTGGACGATGTTTCCTTCTGGTCTGGACCCAGTATTCTTCTGATCTGGACCAAGTCTCCTTATGGACTATGTTTCCTTCTGATCTGGGTCAAGTCTCCTTCTGGACAATGTTTTCTTCTGATTTGGGCCACAAGTAATATCCTCTAATAATGTCATTATTTCTTCCCTCTGATGATATCCTTTAATTGATGATATCCTCTGATTTTTGCCTTTGATGATATCCTCTGATTTTTCTTTCTGATGGGATCCTCTGGTGATATCCTCTGGTATCCTCTGAAGGTATCCTCTGGTGATATCTTCTAGTATCCTCTAGAGGTATCCTCGGGTGACATCCTCTGGATGTATCCTTTGGTGACGTCATCCTTTGGTTTCTGCTTTTGGTGACGTCATCCTCTGATGACATCTATATCTTCTGCTGACGTTGATATCTTCTGGTTGTATCTTCTTATTTGTATCTTCTGGTTGTATCTTCTGGAGGTACCTTCTGGTGACATCTGTTGCAACCAAGTTGGTTCTAAGTAATTAGGATTTTGATGTTTACAAAAGCACTCCATGTAATCTTATTTTGTACTTAGAATTATTATATAACTCGTCACCAGAGGCAGAAGATGACACCACCAGAAGATACATCCAGAGAAAGCAATCAGAGGATTGAAATGTCACCAGAAGGTTAGGTCAGATAATGCATCCAGAAGGTACCAGAGGATGCATCCTGAAGGCACTAGATGATACACCTTCAGAGGATATCAGAGGATATCATCAACGAAGAAGAAATCAGAGGATGATGTCACCAGAGGATGTCACCAAAAGATGACGTCACCAGAAGCATAAATCAGAGGATGACGTCACCAGAGGATGTCACAAAAAGATGATGTTACTAGAAGCATAAATTAGAGGATGATGTCACCTGAAGATGACGTCACCAGAAGCAGAATTCAGAGGATGACGTCACCAGAGGATGATCATCAGAGGAATCTGTCAGACGAATATGTTAGAGAAAAATGCTCAAAACAGTATTGGAGCAAAAGACTCGAGAAACAGAATCTAGCTAAAAATATGCTTAAAACAGAATTTGAGAAAATGCTCAAAACAGAATTAGAGCAAAAGACTCGAGAAACAGAATCTAGCTAAAAGCATGCTCAAAACAGAAGCTGAGCAAAATGCTCAAAACAGATTAATCTAAATACATCCAGAATAAAGCATCATTGAGCAAAAGACTCAAAACAGAATCTGAGCAAACTACTCCAGAATATTCTTTAAACAGATTAATCGAAATACACTCCAGAAGTAAAGCATCAGTAAAGTCCTAAAGTTCAACTATAAATAGAGACCTAAGGCAGAAGACTTTGCATCGAAAATACTTGAGAGTCATACACTTCAAAAAGAAAAGTACTTGAGTTTTCAGTGCGGTCAATTGTGAGTATCCGCTTTCCAGAAGCAAGTACTCTAAGTTTTTCTTTCCCTTGTGTTAAGTGTAAGTTGTTGAAGTAGAGTCTACAATCTGAGGGAGTCAAAAGAAGTAGCAGATTACTTAGCAATTAGATTCAAGGTTCTTTTCCTCAAAAGTCTAGGGTTGTTAGACTTTTTGAGAAGACTAACTTGGAGGGTCAGTGGTACTTTGTAATTCAAGGTTTTTGAATTAGTGAAATCCTTCAAAGTGAAGGGACCGGACGTAGCCTAGTTAACGGTGAACTAGTATAAAAATCTGAGTTTTTATTTATTTTATATACGCTTCTAACTATGTTTTATTTCATACATAACAGTTTTGTTTTAAAACTAAAAAGTATTCAAGTTAGTCAAACACAATTCAACCGCCCCTTCTCGTGATTGCACCTTCAATTGGTATCAGAGCTCGGTCTCAAGGCTGAGCACTTAACTAGTGTTTGAGGAAAGGTCCAAGGGGTCAACAACATGGCAGAATCCAAAGATGATTTTGGAGGCAAATCAACAGACCATCGCTGTTTGATGGAGAGAGGTTTGAGTATTGGAAGTACAGAATGAGAAGTTTCTTTATATCTCAAGATCCTGAATTATGGAAGCTGGTAGTCAAAGGATACACTACACCTACTGGACATGGCAGATATGAGTCCAGACCAGAGCAGATAATACAAACTGCATCACAAGTCCAGAACCATCATGATCAATGCCATCACATTCAAGGAACTTGATAGATGCACAGATAAAGAAACAGCAAAGAGCATATTTGATAGTCTGGTTCTGATCTATGAAGGAAGCCAGCAGGTTCAAGAAGCAAGGGCTAACATACTCGTCAAACAGTATGAGATGTTCAAAATGGAAGATGATAAAGACATTGATGGAATGTTCTGTAGATTCCAAACTCTGATACCTGGACTGAAGGTCTTGAAGAAAAGCTACACAACAACAGATCATGTCAAGAAGATTCTAATAAGCTTACCAACCAAGTGGAGACCAATGGTTACTACAGTTCAGCAATCCAGATATCTGAATAACTTAGGACGTGAAGATCTGATCAGCTCACTCAAGTCTCATGAAATAGAACTGGAAGAAGATGAACCAAAGAAGAAGAAGAATTTGCCCCTGAAGTCAAAACAGAAGACACCTGCAAAGGCAGCACCAGAATCAGAGGACAGTGACAGTGATTGTGATGATATGGATTACTTAACCAAACAGATGGTTAAGATTTGGGAAAACAGGAAGAAGAAGAAACATAACACCAAAGGAAAGGAAGAATCTGACAAGAAGAGCATCATCTGTTATGGATGCAATGAACCTGGACATATCAAGTCAAAATGTCCAAATCTGGAAAAAAGGCAAACAACACAAGAAGAGTTCCATATTCAAAAAAAAAAGGGTCTGATGGCAGCCAGGGATGCATCAGAATTAGAAGAAGAATCGTCTGATGAAGAAGAGGCAGAAACAACAATAATGGCACACATCAGGTCTGCCTCTGGACTTCATAAAGGCACAATTTCAGGAAGGAAAGCAGGCAGAAGGAAGAATGATCAAAACAATCATTTCCAGAAGCAAGTACTCTAAGTTTTTCTTTCCCTTGTGTTAGGTCTAAGTTGTTGAAGTAGAGTCTACAATCTGAGGGAGTCAGGAGGAGTAGCAGATTACTTAGCAATTAGATTTAAGGTTCTTTTCCTCAAAAGTCTAGGGTTGTTAGACTTTTTGAGAAGACTGGCTCGGAGGGTCAGTGGTACTTTGTAATTCAAGGTTTTTGAATGAGTGAAATCCTTCAAAGTGAAGGGACTAGACGTAGTCTAGTTATCGGTGAACCAGTATAAAAGTCTGAAATTTTATTTACTTTATATCTATTGCTAACTATGTTTTAATTTATACATAATAGTTTTGTTTTAAAACTAAAAAGTATTCAAGTTAGTCAAACACAATTCAACCCTCTTTCTCGTGTTTGCACCTTCAACGTCATCCTCTGGTGACGTCATCCTCTGGTGTATCCTCTAGGGACGTCATCCTCTGATTTTTCATTCTTCTTCTAAGTCAAAATGTTATTTTCATAAAATACTTTTGTTAACATCAAAACTTTAATTGGAAGAACCAACTTGGTTCCAACACTTCCATGCTTGGCTATCAGCAGGATGCCTTAAATTTACCATCCGTGAACCAGTATAAAAGTCTGAAATTTTATTTACTTTATATCTGTTGCTAACTATGTTTTAATTTATACATAATAGTTTTGTTTTAAAACTAAAAAGTATTCAAGTTAGTCAAACACAATTCAACCCTCTTTCTCGTGTTTGCACCTTCAACGTCATCCTCTGGTGACGTCATCCTCTGGTGTATCCTCTAGGGACGTCATCCTCTGATTTTTCATTCTTCTTCTAAGTCAAAATGTTATTTTCATAAAATACTTTTGTTAACATCAAAACTTTAATTGGAAGAACCAACTTGGTTCCAACACTTCCATGCTTGGCTATCAGCAGGATGCCTTAATTTACCATCCGTGAACCAGTATAAAAGTCTGAAATTTTATTTACTTTATATCTGTTGCTAACTATGTTTTAATTTATACATAATAGTTTTGTTTTAAAACTAAAAAGTATTCAAGTTAGTCAAACACAATTCAACCCTCTTTCTCGTGTTTGCACCTTCAACGTCATCCTCTGGTGACGTCATCCTCTGGTGTATCCTCTAGGGACATCATCCTCTGATTTTTCATTCTTCTTCTAAGTCAAAATGTTATTTTCATAAAATACTTTTGTTAACATCAAAACTTTAATTGGAAGAACCAACTTGGTTCCAACACTTCCATGCTTGGCTATCAGCAGGATGCCTTAATTTACCATCCTTTGATCGACATTCTTCATGCCATCTCATTGACTCGGTTGTTTTCGAACACATAAATAGTTCTTGAAATCTTGGAATCAGTGGAAAGTGCCTCAAAACTTTTGCAGGAACTTTGTGATCATACTTTGGATCCTCAAACTCCGAATCTACTTGAGTAAATTCCTTCCATCGTGAAGCTTTACAAGTGTTGCAGGTATCATCATTTTCATGCTCTTTCCAATACATCATACAATCATTTAGACATGCATGAATTTTTTTATAATCAAGGCCCAAATCCTTGATTATGGCTTTTGTTTTCTAAAAAGATTCGGGAATGTTCAGATTAGGCATGGCTTCTTTCCATAACTCCAAAAGATCATTGAACGATACATTGCTCCACCCATGAAGACACTTTAACAAGTAAAGTTGAATTATAAATGATAAAGTAGTTAAGTTTTCACATCCCAGATACAACTCTTGCTTCGCCTCATTAATTAAATTATAAAACTTCTTAGCATCCTCATTAGGTCCTTTGTTGCCACCTTCTACTTTTGAAACGTGCCTAAATGTGTCATAAAGTAAGTCATTGATGTCATCATGCGAGTCCTCTTGATCTTCCATATGAGCATTAAATTCCTTAAGCAGTGATATTTTCTCTCTGTGGTTTACCCAAACATTGTAGCCTTGTACAAAACCAAATCCTATTAGGTGATCAGAACGACTTTTCTTCTTCTCCAACAACGATTTCTACACTTTGCACAAGGACATAAAGTCGTGCGGCCTTGAGGTTCTCCTTTGGTTAAGGCAAAATCTAAAAATGATTCTACACTTTTCCGATACTCTAAATTAAGTCTATGAAGTGTAGTCAACTTTTTGTCCATCACTCTAAATAACAACAATAATACCATATAGATTGAAGTTTAATTATTTCAATCTAAAAGGAAAAAATAAACAACAGATATTTAATTCTTTCAGCTACAACTTTATTGCTTTAGAAACAAATCATCAAACTTCAAAATAACACACATAGCATCAAAACACCAAAATAAAACCAAAATAAAGCATATTAAAGTTGAAGGTCAGTGTAGTATTCAGTGCAATATCGATGTTTTAAGGAGTTACTTGATTTAGCTAACTTGGATACAACCTCCACTTCACAATATAAATTTTATGTTACAGTTTGTGAACTCTATAATTAACAGGTCTCTTTCTGTTTTCAGTTACCATGTACACCCTTTTCTGTCATGGATCTAGTTTGCATTCAGGTTATTAGTTCACTAGGGACTACAAATTTTTTCATGTAATCTCTTTTTATGTGTTTTTAGATAAGGGATCTACTTTAGGAATCATGGAAAGACATGCCAAAACTCTGCTTATTATAACAATCAAGCGTAACAGAAAATGCAACTATGATCTTATAATTTGTCGGTGTTAGACACTGACACATGTCAGACATTGGGACACACATTTGATAAGAAGTGTTGGTGTTATAGAGATTAGAAATGGAATGGAATTTGAGTGAGATGAATACTGTTTTTTTTTTCTGTTTAATGTATGGGAAATATGAATATCTTATTTACTATACAATTGTTCTTTTTGAATTGATAGGGACCTTAGAACTAATGACAGTTTAAATTGTGTTTGCAATGCACTATTTTCTTAAATTTAGCTGTTGTTTTGCTTATGTGATTGTTATACAGGCTGAAGGACCCATTGTTGAGTTGACATTGACATCTTGTTATGATTTTGTTGAGTATTCTTGTGAGTTTGTGTTGAAGCACATGTCTGTGCTGCAGAAACTGAGGTATAAATCTATTTTAATGGTGTATGCTTTAGATTTTGATGTAAATTTTTTATTTCTCAGGAGTGTTTTTTACTTTTTCATTTGAATCATGGCTGATAATTGATAAAAGCAACCTGTCAGGCTTGATTTGTCTATATAATTGCTCAGGCAGGAAAGTAGGTTGTATTTTTAGGTTTAAAATTTTGAAACATCAAAATAAGTAATCAATGTATTGTTTAGAAGTCTTATAAAACCCCTCTTTTGAATAAAAAAAAACACCTCTCAAAAATCACCTTCTACATGATACAGTGCACTACTGGATATAGCTTTGAGCAAGTAGGTTTTCTTATATGTTTTCAATGCTCACGGTTGCACAATTGAATTTATCCATGAGACTCTGTTTCTAACTATAAGTTTATAACTGATGATTTTCATCTAAAAATTATAAGACTAATGCTTGATGGCATGCATGTGAAGTACAGAAAAGCTAATGATCTAGGACATTATCTTAAGTACCATGTCTTTTAAGGACCAATGTTGGTCAACTTAAGTTGATGATCATCCAATAAATATGGTAAAACATTCACCCCCTATTTATGCATTGTTTCTCCTTAAGTAAGAGAACACTCATGTTATACTTCAAAGATTTGTTCCAAAAGTAGAAGCGCATAAGCAAAAATAATTAAGGCATGTAATAGGAGACTAATTAAAACAAGGTGACAACACAAAAACTAAAGCATACCACATAAACACAGGGATTAGCAAATGTTGAGTTCATAGAACAAGGGAAACAATGGGAATATAGTAAAATAACAGTAAGATAGGCAAAAGCGTAACATGCCCTTAACTTCCCTTAACACCCACATACACAAAAAATCCTCCATCATTAGCCTAATCTCATCATTATTGCCAAGACCAAGCAATTAAAACAACAAAAATCACACCAATAACCAAGAAAAGCATAAATCATAACATAAATCTGGAACAAACAATTATTACTATAGGAACAAGCTAATCGAATAGTTGAACAAGCAAATATCTACCAAATCGTTCCAAAATGCAAGGAGCAAGCAAAAATAATAAGCAAAGAGGGAGAAGATGAATACCTCGATGAGCGAAGACAGAGAAGACGGAGACACAACGAATCACGAAAATGAAAGACTGTTGATAATGGAGCAATGCGCAGCACAAAGGGGAAATAGAGAAGGTTGAAGAGCAACAACTCGAGGAAAGAGTAAAGGTTCATATTGCTTGGGGGTCGTGAGTGAATGAAGAGGAAAGAGTGAAGCTTTGTTAGGGCTTACCGTACGTACATTTTGTTTCTTAATAGAGGAAAGTTTTAATTAGTGATCTATTTCTTCAACAACAAAGAAAATACAATAATTAATTATTATTTAAGCTAACTTGAGGCCACATTTTTTATAGCTTTAAACCACACTTAAAATGTGTAGTTATTAAACTTAATTAGGCAACGGTTTTTCTTCATGGTAAAACAACAACACTTTTAAAATGGTGGCTTAATCGGTGACAATAACAAAATATGCAACGGTTTTTCATTCAAAGTTAAGAAATTGTACTCTATAAATAAATTATATGCAACACCTGAAAAACTGTTGCCTATTTCCGTTTTCAGCCACACTTTTTTACCCGTGGCTAAGTGAAGTGTGGCCTAAAATGAAAAATGTTGTAGTGACTTTTTAATAATGTTTCTACAATTTTAATTTTTACACATTGATTTTTTATATGAACATTTGTAGTATGTAAGTTTGTCTCCGTGGTTAAAATTGCTAGCTCTATCCCTTGGAAACACCGAATTTATCCAAAGAATTTTTTTTTTTTTACTTAAACTATCTAAAGAGTTTTTACATTATCATTTAATTACAATCAATTACAATGATTAAATCATTAAAAATATTATAACCATTTTTAAAATTATTTTCATAAATATTTTTAATGTACTATAAAACAATTTACATTAACATTATTATTATTATATTGCAATTAAACTCTTTGTTTAGTGCATGATTGATTTTCTTCAACTATAGAAAAATAGCTGGCTAGTCTAAGGTTCCTACCAAATCTAGTTAAAACTGCGAGTTCAGGCTGTGTTTCCAATTTTAGAACGCTGGTTGGTGGGGTTCTGTTGTGAGTAGCCCATTCATTAATTTTGGGAATGTTTTCTATCATTGATTAGCGGAGTTCACCTAAATTCAACCTAATAGATGCACAATTTTGTCTGTTTTGAAGAATTTCATTTTGTTAATCTAACTTATAGCTTTCGGCCTTAAGCCCTGAAAAGATGTAAAATTGCCTTTGCACGTTACTTAATACACACACCAACATGTACATGAAAATGATTTTTTTTATTCAGCTGATAAGAACAAAATTTATACCGCGTCATTCCAATCACATCTTAATAATTAAGTTTTAGAGTTTAATGGTAATACGGTAGTGTAAAAAATTTAATCGTTAGAAAATCATAATGACTTATAAATATTTCTAATGATTTAATTTTTAGTTAATTAAAAATATAAAAATTATTTACATTAATTGTATATATAATTTAAATCTAAGTTTTATATTAAAAACAATTAAGTCTATATTATTCTAGAGTTACGAAAATAAAAAATTGAAGAGAGGCTAAACAGTTGAAATAAAGGAGAATTTAATTTTTTTTAATAAATTTTAATAATTTAGAGACCAATATAAAGATATCGTGATAGTTAACGAAGAATATGGTATAATAGTTTAGAAAGCAAATTGATTTATTTGTAAAATAACATTTATGTGATAAATATTTTTTAGTAAAATGGCTTGTATCCTTGAATTGAGAGAGTATCGCATAACGAAAACATATTCAAATATTTAGTGTACCGAAGCATCAGTTGAAAATTGATGCCCAAAAAAGTCAAGTGTTATAAAAAAGTGCATGAAATAGGGATAGATAATGTGACGTCCATTTGTTTTTTAACTTTTTTGACAAAAAGTGTGACAGCTACTTTATAAGCTAGAGGTGAGATTTACTCTACGTGTGAACAAGGTTTGGGTCGGGAAGAATTTAGATGGTTTGAGTTGATTTAGATTTTTTATATAATATTCCCTCCATTCTATATATTTAAAAGTTTTTCATTTAGATTACAAAATTATTTAGTTGAAAAAAATCTTTAATTTTATCTTTAATCTTTTATAATTTTGCATTTTTCAGTGCAAATACCATAAATAAATATTCTAAGAACATAGTTGAAAAATACTAATGTTTAATTATTGTCGTAATCTTGTGAAATTTAACAATTAGTTGACTATTTATATATTCAATTGATTTATTTATATATTCAATTGATAAGTTATTTTTTGGTTGATTTGCCGTTTAATTATTATTATGATTGTATGTTGGTCAATTTACATTTTTAGTAATGATTCTCTTTTTTATCAAGTAATGACTATATTTCTCGGTTGTAAAAGGTTGAACTAATATTTAAAATTGTAAAAAAAATTAACAAAAAACAATAAAAAAACGATAAAAATAAAGAAATATTTGTTTGACTGTGTGTTAAAAATAACTTTTACATATCATACAAGATACTAACAGCACTAATATAAATAATTATCTTGATAGTTGTTATAATCTAAATTCGCCTTATCGACTAAGTTAATAACTTCTACATTGGCCATCAACATTTCTTTTCAAAGAAATAAGTTTATGAACTTAATCGGCTAATATCTTGTCCATGTTGCCTATTCAATTTTTTTTTTATCTTAAATACAAGTAAGTTTATAATTATTTTTATCATAATAAAATAACAAAATAAGTACATAATAATAGCACCTCTAAGTACTATGCGTGTATGTGGGGAAGGAGGGAGGGGTTGGGCCCCTCCACCCGTCACTATTGCTTCCTTTATCTCATAATATAAGACACTAGCAAACACACAAATAAAAAAAATGTAACTAATTTTGTTGATATTATACTGCAATTAAGACTTATTTTATAAAAATATCATTCATTAATTATAGCAGAAATAAAGATTACGTGAATTGAAAAAAGAGAGTAATAAAAAAGAACAATAGTTTATTTAAAAAATATATTTTCCATTTTGTTTAAAATTTAAAAAAAAAGTGATTTTAATTTATAGAAATTTTTTACGTTTAGTTGTTATTAAAGGTAATTTTGATATTTAATAATTTAGATATTTATTATTAAAGACTTTAACATGATAAAAATCTCATCTTTTTGTTAAGGCTTAATTGCAGTTTTGGTCCCCTTATTTTTAACGATTCACGAAATTGATCCCCCTATTTTAAAAGTCGACAGTTTTAGTCCCTCCTTCTGATTTTTTAACTAAAAAATAATTATGTGAGATGTCTTAAATAATGTGACATAAGATACGATGACGTAGAATGATACAAAATTGAAATAAAACGCCGTAGAAACTTAGATTTCAACTTCGGAAAATTTTCATACTTTTAATTTAATTAATGACATTTGAATAATTAATGCATTTAAGTGGTTCTATATCACAGAATTATATGTCACATTATTAAAAATATGTCAAATCATCATTTTTTTAGTTCAAAAATCTAATAGAGTAACCAAAAACCGTCGACTTTTAAAATAGAGGGACCAATTTCGTGAATTAGTAATAATAGAGGGACCAAAACTGCAATTAAGTATTTTTTTAAAGGTATCTTTCAAAAATAATTTTTATGAAGAGCTTCTCAATATAGTTTTTCATTTTAATCATTTTTTGAAATTTAAGATAAACTATTTAAACCAATTTTTTATTTGAAGCTTTATTTTTCAAATTCTTTTTTAAAAATGTTATAAAAATAAAATACTATAAAAATCATTTTAAAAAAAATCTTAAACAAACGGGCTCATTATTTTATTGACATTTTCCGTAAAAATATTTTTTTTAATATTGTAAAATCTCATAAAATTAAGGTCTAAATAGCTCTCATGATCCCTTAACTTAATTTTAGTTAACGTTTTAGTCATTTATCTTTTTTTTCTTTTCGATTTGGTCCTTTATTTTAATTTTAAGTGACAATTTGATCTTGTATGTTTTAAAATGTCAACTATATTATCCTTTTTTTACAAAAATTCATCAAAATTTTCAACCAAAACCCATAAAATTAATTATATTCTTTAATATAATACAAATTTCATCAAATTCGTAACTCAAATATTCAAATAAACTCATATCTTCATTCTTTATTTGATGTTGTTAGAGATGGAAATATGAGTTTATTTGAAGATCTGAGTTTCGAATTTAATGAAATTTGTGTTATATTGAAGAATATAATTAATTTTATGCGTTTTGGTTGAAAATTTTGATGAATTTTTTGAATTTTTGTAAAAAAAAAAGATAACATTGTTGACATTTTAAAACATAAAAGATCAAATTGTCACTTAAAATTAAAATAAAGGACCAAATCGGGAAGAAAAAAAAAAGATAAAGGACTAAAACGTTAACTGAAATTAAGTTAAGGGACCACAAGTGCTATTTAGCCTTAAATTAAGAGTCTTTTTTCTAAACATTTTGATGAATACTCAAATGAATGGTTTGTCATTCTATGTGCATATCGTTGGCAAGATATATATTTTGAATTATTGAAAAATATAAAAGTTGTAACAAGAAGAAAATAAAAATAAAAATAAAAGGTATAAATGGGAGAGGTGCCACACTCAAGCATCTATGGAGAAGATGAATGATAAGACTTGAGGGAATTATCGATACAAGAAAAATTAATTTCTTGATAAAATCAAAAGAGGTGGTCCAATCTATAACCAAAAGAGACATAATCTCTCAGATACACAAAGTGTGTTTTTTTTTTTAACAAAAATCTTCTCCATTTTATTATGAAATTTCACTTATATAAAGAAAAGATTTTTTTAGGCTAATTACAAGTAAAGCAAAAGTCACAATAAACTAACATCAATTCCTAGTTATTGGACTAGTTGTCTTGTCCGGTGGTTGTACTAATTACATTATCTAAAACTAATGAAAATATGGTTACAATAGTAATACAAAAAACTTAAGAATTATCTTCACACTTAGACAAATCAATAGTTATTTCTTCTAGACCAATAAATTGTTTCTACATCCCTCTTTTGTGATCCACTTCCACTTGGGTACCACTCATTTATCATGAATCAGTCTATTATTTATTTTAATTTAAATTAACAAAATAAAAAACTTCACCTCACTCATTCTAATCATGTGATCAATTTTAAGCCCAATTTCCACCATGAAATAAGCTGATTTTGCTCTTGAGTCTAAAAGACAATCATAGATAATTCTCTAAGCTTTCTAACGAATCAAAAATCACGTCAAACGGACATCTCGAGCTCCAAATATAGCCAAAACAAAATAGATAATTTATCGCTTAAGAAAGTGACATTTTCAATCAAAATTAATTTGAATATTTTTATTCCATTAATGAATAAATTCTTTTTGTAAAGGAAAAGCATCATAGGATCTCATCACACTTGAATAAGATGGTAAAAGTCTCTTTCAACTTAACTAGATGTCATAGGTACAAATTCAGTCTTGTAACAATTTAAATCTCTTGACGGAGTTTTGCCATTTATTATGGTCATATCCAATCACACTAAAAAAAAAAACTTATATCATAATATAGTTTTTCCTCATCATAATTTATGTTTATGACAATACCCCATCTAAATTTATTGTTTGACATTAATATATCATGACATAAGAAAATATAGTGTGACGTCCGTTTATTAAATACAAATCTCTAGAAGTGAGATTATTCAGCTTTTTCTTGTCATCCTATTCTTTCTTTCTAGATTAATGACAAAACTCTCTTACATTATTTATTGTTTCACATTAAGGTAAAAGTGTGAAACCACTAATTGATTTTTTCAAAAAAAGTTTAATTACTATAACAATTTAATTAAGATTTCCAATGTAAATACACAAACCCGTATGGATGGGAATATTGGCAACATCACAAATAGTTAGGTTCCAATTTGGCACATAGTTGCACAAAAATTCAACTCTTGAAACTAAACGCGTTGAACAATACCACCAAACACAACACAACAATTAAATACCAAATATGAAACCTCTTCAAAATACTATACATCTTCAAACACCTTTATCATAAAAACATGTTCAAATAAAACTCTTATTTCTCACAAACACAAAAAATTAATCGCCAAAAAAAAAAAGCCATGCAACTCCATAATCTTTGCATTGTTTTACCACCAAATTCAGGTGAAATAATGAAACAGAATGAAAAGGGTCATAAAAAATCTTTTCAATCTTCAAAGAAACAAAAAGTTAAGTCAAAAAGGCCTTCAAGGTCTTCTGGTGGACAACAAGTTCTTGATTTGATTCATGAGTCATTAAACAATTTGTGTAGTTTAAGGTTGTGGAAATTTTGCCAACATGGGGGGGTGCAAAAAGAAAAAAAGAAGAACACTTCAAATGTGGTTTTTCATGACATGGATGGTGTTCAATTTTCTGTCAAGATTGGTAGAGACAATCCAAGGATTTTCAGCTATGCAGAACTTTTCATAGGTTCAAATGGTTTCAATGAAGAACAAGTTCTAGGGAGTGGTGGATTTGGCAAAGTTTACAAAGCTGTTTTACCAAGTGATGGAACTTTGGTTGCTGTCAAATGCTGTTTATCAGAAAAAGGGAAACAATTTGATAAAAGTTTTCTAGCCGAGTTAAATGCGGTAGCCGATCTTCGACACAAGAACCTTGTGAGGTTAAGAGGTTGGTGTGTTCATGAAGATCAATTACATCTTGTTTATGATTACATGCCGAACCGCAGCCTTGACCGTGTACTCTTCCGAAGGCCTAAGAATTTGAAAGGCGATGATTCGCTTCTCGGTTGGACACAAAGAGGTAAAATTGTTAAAGGTTTAGCTGCTGCATTGTATTATTTACATGAACAATTAGAGACTCAAATCATTCATAGAGATGTTAAAACAAGTAATGTTATGCTTGATTCACATTACAATGCTAAATTAGGTGATTTCGGCATGGCAAGGTGGCTAGAACATGAACTTGAACTTGAATACAAGTACAATTTCAATCAAAACAATAGTAAGAAAACATCCAGTAGAATTGATCATTTCAAATTAGGACAAACATCAAGAATTGGTGGAACTATTGGTTATCTTCCACCAGAAAGTTTGCAAAAACATAGCAATGGTACTACTTCAAAATGTGATGTATTCAGCTTTGGTATAGTTGTGCTTGAAGTTGTATCAGGAAGGAGAGCAATAGATCTAACATACCCAGATGAGAAAATCATTTTGGTTGATTGGATTAGAAGGCTTTGTGATGAAGGGAAGGTTCTAGAAGCAGCTGATACTAGACTAATACATGATGTTGATGGATCATACAACTTTTCTGAGATGAAGCATTTTATTCATATAGGCTTACTTTGCACACTTCATGATCCAAATTTGAGGCCTAATATGAAATGGGTTGTGGAAGCACTTTCTAATGTTTGTTTCAAACTTCCTTCCCTTCCTTCATTTCTTTCACACCCTCTTTACATCTCTTTGTCTTCGCCTTCTGAGACTAGTCCTAGTAGCATAAGTGGAACTAATTCAGCCACAGAAAATGCTAGCTTAATCACAAACTATAGTACTTCATCAAACTATGTCACAGCTCCAATGGAAAAAACAGTTTATGCAACTGCTGAACAAAAAAACAGTGGAAATTGTGGAATTGGAATAATCTCTTCTAATAGCATGAACCGTCAAAACAAGGGAAAATTTCCTGTGGTTGAAACTCCAAGAGAAATATCATACAAGGAGATTGTTTGTGCTACAAGTAACTTCTCAGAGTTAAGAAGGGTAGCTGAACTAGACTTTGGAACAGCTTATCATGGGATAATTGATGATAATTGTCATGTTTTGATAAAAAGGTTGGGGATGAAGACGTGTCCTGCATTGCGCGATAGATTCTCGAATGAACTAAGGAATCTAGGAAGGCTTCGGCATCGGAATTTGGTTCAGCTTCGAGGATGGTGTACTGAACAAGGAGAGATGCTTGTTGTTTATGATTACTCAGCTAGTAGGATTCTAAGTCAAAAGCTTCTTCAGATTCATAACAACAAAGGTGTGAATGGAGATTCTGTCCTTCAATGGAATCATAGGTACAATATAGTTAAATCACTTGCTTCTGCAGTTCTTTATCTACATGAAGAATGGGATGAAAAAGTGATTCATAGAAACATTACTTCTTCAGCTGTGATTCTTGAACAAGATATGAATCCAAGACTCACAAGTTTTGCATTAGCTGAGTTTCTGTCAAGGAATGAGCATGGCCATCATGATGCAGCCAAAGATACTAACAAATCGGTTCAGGGGATTTTTGGTTACATGTCGCCGGAATACGTCGAATCGGGCGAAGCAACTACGGCTGCCGATGTTTATAGTTTCGGTGTGGTGGTGCTTGAAGTTGTCAGCGGAACGATGGCAGTCGATTTTCGGTATCAAGAGGTTCTTTTGGTGAAGAAGGTTCATGAATTTGTGATAAGGAAAAGACCATTGAAGGAAATAGCTGATATAAGACTCAATGGTGAGTATAATGAGAAAGAATTGATGAGGTTGGTTAGATTAGGAATTGCATGCACTTCTTGTGATCCTAAATTAAGACCAAACATGAGACAAATTGTGAGCATACTTGATGGAAATGATAAATTGCTCAACATGAAAAACAAGGAAAGTAGGGAAGATTGGAGAGAAATAAATGCTAGTTCTTTGTCAATGATTAGGAGAATTCAAGCTCTAGGAATACAGTAAGAAGTTATACAAGAAATTGGAATAATCAAATGGTGACCAGGAGACGCCCTTTTACTCTGAAAACATTTCCTATTTTTATTTCATTTTGTGTTAATTTTATTCATTAAATATGGAGGTAAGAGACTTTCAAAATAAACTTTTGTCTATATTTTTAGAAACAATGAAAATGTAAAAAAACTTTTTATTATTTTCAGAAATGCATATTTATTAACTAGCATTTCATCTTATTTATATGAAAGTGGTTTACTTCAAGAGTCTCTCATCAAGATAAATGAACACACGTTTTAGGAAATGATTAAATTACACTTTCTTGTTTCACTTCTGCATGCATTTTTTGGTTATTTTGTCTTATTATTGTCTTTCCTATGTTGTACATAATTGAAGCTTAATGTATTAGTGCTATATTTCTATTCACATACATGTGTTCTAATTTTCAATGCAACAAGCAAAGTGTGTAAATTTATACAATTGTTCAAGCTTATACACATTCAACATAATGTAACTCCAAGCACTCCTATGATATGCATTGTGTAATTTGATTTCATGCATCTATTCATCAACATCAATGCCAATCCAATTAATGAAACCAAAGAGGAATTCTATGAGTGTGACTTGTCCATTCTTGTCCCAATCCATTTCTCCTGTGAGGAAGAAATAGTCAGAAAAGAAATTTAGAAAAGGTAGTATGCAATATGGTTAAATATGTTTTTAGTCTCTATAAAATTCACAGTTTTTCATTGAGTCCTTACAAAAAAATTATTCAATTTTATTCGCTATTTTACTTTTATACGAATCAAAAGTACTCATTTTTAGTTAAAAAATATTCAAAAGCGAGACTAAAATTGAATAAAATTTATGTAGAGACTAAAAGGATTAAAAATATATAAAACCCTAAAAGTAAGAATGAGAAAAGAAAAAGAAAACAAGTTATGCTATAAAAGAAGAATTGAAATGAAGTAAACAATACTGAATCTGTTTTTAGTGATGTGTGCTGGGGATCTTTCTCTAGGATGAGTCTCATTCATTGTCCTCACCATGTCCTTCTTGTCAAGCTTTCCATCACCATTTTTATCAAAAAACATAAATATTTCAATTATAGTATCAAAAACTCCTCCAAGTTGTGCTAACTTTGCCTTTGGTGACTGAGACAAAAAAAAAATAGTCATAATATAACATATACGGTTTTATCGGTGGTCTTAAATTGTGGTCCACAATTGCAGTTAAAGTTGAAATATAATAGTTTGAGGTTTCCACGATGGTATTGCAACTGCAATTGCAGCTGCATCGACTACATGTGTCTGCATTTTACTTCATTATAAAGGTTCGCAGTGTAACCATTGTATCAATTTCAAGATCAAGAAAACTATAAATCAAGTTTCTGAAGAATACATTATCAGATGATAAAGGTTCTGTTAGGGTATGGATGAGGCATAGAAGAACAATAAATTCATTGAACTGTATTCCCTTGCTTCCATCAACATCACAGTAATGAAAAATACTATCAATCTCTTGCTCTTGAAGATGAAGTTGCAAATGTTCTAATAAAATTTCCAGTTCATGAGGCTCTATGGATCCATTAGAGTCCTCGTCTATGAAAGATACAACATAAAATATGTTAGTTTTCTATCAAAAGAATGTTTTATAAACCAAATCGAACCACATAGTTCAACTGGTTCACCGCGAACCAGTATTGTCTAGGTTCAATTATTTGATTGGTTCAACTGTGCTTTTATCCATGTTGAATCGAACCAAATAGTTCAACTAATTAACCGTGAACCAGTATTGTTTATGGTTCAGTTATTTGAGCGGTTCGATCATGGTTTTAACCCTGTTCGAGTGACATAAAGCAGTTGAACCATGACCTAGAACTCTCACCGGTTCGATATCTAGTTTGGTTTTTAAAACATTGCTATCAAAATTTAGAGTTTGTTGGGATTTGGCATTTGAAACTTACCATATTGTTCAAACATTCCTCTTAATGTTTTTAGTTTCTCCTTGAACATAGGGAACAACATAACTATACTATCAATTGATTTCAATTTGCTTTGTCCGAATTTGTTTCTTCTTATCTCGGCTATTTTCTTTTCAAGCTTCCTTTCCAAGCTCGTTTTCTCACTTGATTTACTAATACAACAAATTATTGCTCCCATTTTATTGGCAAAGACTTCAAGAAAAAAGGAAAAAGGTAAGATTAAACATTTCTTGTAATGAGTTATAATGAAACAGAAAGTTATTAAAAATAAATATTCATGCTACATCATGTTTAACATTAATCATGTCCATAAGGTTTAAAATCAGTGGTAACAGATTAAGTCATTACTGTTATTTTAATGAATACTATTTTCGTCTCTTTGAATTTTCAACATGAATTATTTTTTTAGGAGTATATCCCTAATTAATTTACATGTTTTTTCCGACCAACAATAAATATTATGATGAAAACATTAACTAATTTTCTATTTTAAAAGAGGAAATTTATAAAAACAATATCAATTATTAACAAAATTAATATAACTCAACTTTCTTAATTCCCATGATTTTGTCTATAGAGTCCTATATTCAGGGAGGAAAGTAGCAGTAACTTGTACTTTTGATTTTCCACCAGTCATAGAAAACAAATTACAAATTGTTCAACTCTTAAATTAGGCAAAATTCAACATTGATTAGGTCAAAGAGAATGTTTTCAATTTGAAAACTGAAGACCAATAGAATCTTTTATTATGTATTCTTCCGCTTTGAGATAAATCAAATAACCAAAATGAAAGAAAAAAGAATTCCATAAAGAACATCCGGAACAAATCAAGTTCACATCATGGCATGCAAAATTCATACAAATCCATAAATGTATGCACAATTTTCATTAGAAATTCTCAATTCTCAATTCTTCGTATCTTTCAAACCATTACAACTTGATACTACCTCTCCTCCTCAATATAAGATAAAGTTGGGTCAACAAAAATTAATGTATATGATTCAAATTTGGAACTAGATATAATTCAACTTTTAAATTAGATACATTAACTTATATCAACTCAACTTTCTGTTATATTTAGAACTGGATGGAGTATTCAAGTAAAATACAAATTCTAAATATTCTCAAATGCACAACAAGACATGTACTACTAGATTAAACGAGAGAAAATGAACATGACAACAGCAAAAAACATACTCACAGATTTCCTTGTCTTTGGCTACAGATATTTTAAGAACAGCCGTAGAGTCATAAGGAAGTATACTGTATATATGCAAACATCTATGAAAAAGGGAAGCACCTATAAATTTTTAAAGAAAAGAAAAATTGAAAGAAGAAAAACAAAGTATAGTGGATTCCAAAAGGAAGATGCTATCATTACATTGAATGTTAGTTCTTCTCTCTTCAAGAATATCAAAATTAAAGGGTAATGAAGGAATATATTCCATTGACTTAACAAATTGAGAATAATGCTTATTCGTTATTTGTTTGATGGTGTTTCCAACAAACTAAAACTAAAAGAAAAGATTAATTCAAAATAACGTTACGAACTTACAATAATGAGTTGAGGGCACTATGCCAAAAATGACCTTTTACAGTGCACATTTTAAAGCGCTTAATAACTAAAAGTGTTGTTGTATAACATTTTAAAAATAACGGAGGATACAACAGCGCTTTAATGACAAGCGCTTTAGAAAAAGCGCTGTTGTAGGGTCATGAAGGGTTCAGGATTTACAGAAAAGCGCTGTTGTATGGTCATAGCGATTTCACATAATGTTTACAGCGCTTTTAGAGCGTTTCGCGTAAAAGCGCTATAAAATATAGCGCTCTCATATAAAGTTTAGAGCGCTATATTAATTGTTGTTCGGCACAATTAATGATTTTCCAGCATATGGTAATTTATCAGGGTATAACATTAAAGGTCAGTGTGTCAGTCCTATATGAGAAGAAAGTATAGATTGGATGTGGTTGAAACATTGTAAGAAGAACGTCTTTCTTGGACATCGTAGATTTTTACCTTTTGGTCATCATTATCGTGGGTGGATAAATGCATTCAATGGAAAATCAGAGGAAGGTGCTGCTCCAAAAGCACCGACTGGATATCAAATATTGGAAAAAGTACAAGGCTTGACCAATAAATTTGGCAAACCATTTGTGGGAGAGCTTGTCAAAACTGGGTGTAAGAAAAAGTCAATTTTCATTGAATTGTCATATTGGAAGTCATTGTATATAAGACATTTTCTCGATGTGATGCATATCGAAAAAAATGTCTTTGATAGTGTTATTGGTACGTTACTCAGTGTTCCGGGAAAGTCTAAGGATGACATCAATGCAAGATTGGATTTGGTCGATATGGGAATAAGAAATGAATTGGGTCCCGTAAAGAAAGGAAATCGCACATATCTACCTCCAGCCGCTGATACTCTATCTAGAAAGGAAAAAATTGTTTGTGTAAATTTCTACACGAAGTTAAAGTTCCAGAAGGATACAGTGCAAACATAAAAAATTTAGTTTGTATGAAAGACCTTAAGTTAAAAGGTTTGAAGACTCATGATTGTCATGTTCTAATGGAGCATTTGCTACCAATAGGTATACGTTCCATTTTACCTGAAAAAGTTTGAAGAGCCATAACTAAATTATGTTTCTTCTTCAGGGAAATTTGTAGTAAAGTGATCGATCCTCATAAATTACCAACATTGCTGATGGAAATTGTTGTTACTTTGTGTGAGCTTGAAATGTATTTCCCACCCTCGTTTTTTGATATAATGGTTCACCTTACTGTTCATCTTGTTAAGGAGACACAACTTTGTGGGCCAGCTTACATGAGATGGATGTATCCGATAGAACGATATATGAAAATATTAAAAGGGTACATAAAAAGTAGAAGTCGACCAGAAGGATGTATTGCTGAACGGTACATTGTCGAAGAAGCTGCTGAATTTTGTACTGAATATCTATCCAATGTTGATTCCATAGGACTTCCTATGTCTCGTCATTCGGGAAGAATAACAGGAGAAGGGATAATTGGAAAGAGAGTAATGACTATATCAAGAACAGAATGGAAGCAGACACAATTGTATGTTCTGCACAATGATGATGAGGTTCAACCGTATGTTACAATACACATGGATCAGTTATCTAGTTTGAACATGAATAGGAATAAAAATTGGATAACATGAGAGCACAATCGATGTTTTATCCCTTGGCTAAAAAATCACATTAGCTCAAAGTTTGATATAGACCCCGCTTCAATTTCAGAGAGATTGAGGTGGCTAGCAAATGGCCCGAGTTTACAAGTCTTTTCTTACACCGGTTATGTAATTAACGGCTATACATTTTATACCACAAAACAAGATGAGCAAACCACTATGCAAAATAGCGGAGTCACTCTAGTAGCTGAAGCGATGCATATCTCAAGTGCAAAAGACAAAAACCCAATATTTGCAAATCTATCATATTTTGGGGTTATCGAGCACATATGGGAGTTGGATTACAAAATGTTTCGTGTTCCCATCTTTGGTTGCACGTGGGTCGATAATAATAATGACATTCGGATTGATGAGTCAGGGTTCTTGCTTGTCGATTTTAGGAGGGTGGGATACAAAGATGAACCTTTTATTTTAGCATCGCAAGCTCAACAAGTGTTTTATGTCACTTATCCTACTGATGACAAATGGTTTGTTGTCCTATCGACCAATAAAATAAGTGATGATAACAACAACGTTGAAGATGTTGGTAATGATATTTTCTTTGCGACATCACAACCATGTGAAATTGATTCAACTGATGATGGTTTATATCTTAGAGATGACCATGATGAGGGAATTTGGATTAATCCATCGTTTATCGTTAATGGACAAACAAATGTGAATCCCACCAGGAAAATAAGAAGGGTATCTTAAGTGTGTTTATGTGTTTATATATAAGTCATGTAATTATCTGTACTCATTGTGTAAAATTTCGTGTAATAACTTGACCTGCCAGAACTGATCAGTATTTGATTTTATGATTATATAATTCATCATATAATTTTTTTTAATTATATTATTTAATTATTTTAGAGATGACAATTTGATAAATTTTTTAACTATAATCTAAACTCATCATATAAGTTGATATGAACAATATTTAGATATTATATCACAAGTACTGTAAAATGCAAAATAAAATACAAGTACCATTAAAATAAAATACAAGTACATTTACAACACTTTTTCCCACAAGCGCTGTAAATAGTTTCAAACAAAATTAAATATACAAGAGACAAAATAGTTACAGTGCCAGAGGATTCATCTAGAGGATACACCTCCAGATGATATCAGAGGATATACCTCCAGAGGATACTAGAGGATACACCTCCAGAGGATACCAGAGGATACACCTCCAGAGGATACACCAGAGGATACACCTCTAGATGATACCAGAGGATACTCTAGAGGATACAATAGGATGTCACCAGAGGATACACCTCCAGAGGATATCAGAGGATACACCAGAGGATATCGGAGGATACACCTCCAGAGGATACACCTCTAGAGAATACACCTCTAGAAGATACACCTCCAGATGATACTAGAGGATACTCCAGAGGATACCATGAGATGTCATCAGAGGATACACTTCCAGAGGATATCAGAGGAAAAATAACATCATCAGAGGATATGACATTAGTCCAGAACATAAGCATTAGTCCAGACTTGGTCTAGATTAAAATATCAAATGTAAATGGTTTCAAAAAAATAAATTACAAGTACAAAACATTTACAACGCTTATGGGAAAAAGCGTTGTAAATGACAAAATAAAATACAAGTGCAAAACATTTACAGCGCTTATGGATAAAAAGCGTTGTAAATGACAAAATAAAATACAAATGCAAAACATTTACAGCGCTTATGGGTAAAAAGCGCTGTAACATGCTCATATAGCGCCATTTATATAGTGTGTATATAAGCGCTGTAAAATACTATTTAAGGCGTTTTTTATATAATCTTTTAAAGCGCTCTTTGTAAAAAGCGCTGTAAAAGGTTTTTTTAATTATATTATGTAAACTGATAATATAAGAAACCGCCTCTTCATTTTCTTCTTCATTACGTATATTCTCATATCCCTTACGAACTTGGCAGTGTTAAACC
Organism: Cicer cuneatum; assembly: GCA_037974295.1. Classification (NCBI taxonomy): domain Eukaryota; kingdom Viridiplantae; phylum Streptophyta; class Magnoliopsida; order Fabales; family Fabaceae; genus Cicer; species Cicer cuneatum. Next base: position 24,183,982 of record JBBPBO010001986.1, on the reverse strand, counting down.
CTTATCATTACGTACTCTCTATACGAACCATTCTCCATATACGAACCCTTCTCCCTGTCCATATTCATTACGTACGTACTATCTGTTTTCATCATTCTCCATTTTCACTAAGTTCAATCCATACGACCATAAAGGTTTTTAAGGCGCTTTTTGTTTAGTTTTTTAAAGCGCTCTGTGGAACCCTAGTGATATCTTCTCGTTGCACAAGAGATTTCTATTTGTATTTCTTCGACGTCGTAACCCTAAACTATAGGTATTTTTGTTCATATCTCGTTGTCACTAAACTTATAGTGCATGTTGTATTTATTCAATCTGTTGTTGTCACTAAATTGCATGTTGAACTTATACTCGTCTTAAACTTATACTATGTGAAATGTGTAGATAAATGGATTCCAACAAAGATTTAGGTCGTTAAAACAAGGAAGTTGTAAACAATGAAGTTGTTAACGCTAAAGGCTATGAAGGCGAAGTGAAGCGTGGGGCAACTATAATGCAAAAAGTCATTATAGCAAGAAGTACTGGAATAAAATTTGAGGTATATTAGGTTTTTCTTTGTTTATATTTTTTTCTTTATTTGATTTTTGAAAGCAATCACTTACACTATAGCTATGAGTTTATTTGGTGGGATGGAATGAAAGTGGCCAGCCGATTGACCCCAACAGTTCAATGATGGTAAGCTACATCGGTGCTGTTGTCCGCCAAAATATCCCAATAACAATCGATGACTGGAGAGACAAAGCATTGAAGGATGCTAAAGACATACTATGGAGTGATGTACAGGTAATTAACTTTTTTACTCCACTTTTTTGTTACTTAATTATAATTCTTTTCCATTGAAATACTTTTATTCAAACTCTTTATTTATTTGGTTTTTAGAGCGCTTTTAACATTGATGATGTGTGTAAGAATTACGTACTTAGAGTTGCGGGTAAAATTCACAGAGGATTTAGATTCCATCTGTCGAATTGTTACCTGAGAGACAAGCAAGGAAATGTGAATGTTGAAGCTCCAAATATTTACAAACACTATATAACACATGAAGAGTGGAGCTCTTTTGTTGCTAAACGCTCAGACCCCGCATTTGTGGTAATATTTATTTTATTAGTATGTGTGTTTTATTCATATTCATATCTTATATTTTTTACACGATTGTTATTTTTTTTATTTATATATAGAATATAAGTACAGCAAATCGGGAGAGAGCAAAAAACCCAGTGCATCCATACAAAAGATCGCGTATCGGGTATGCGCGTTTAGAGCAAAAAATTGTAAGTAAACATCACTTTTATACATTGTGTTAGCTAGTTTATAAACTATAGTTTATAATTAATATTTTGTTTATGTCTTAATGAACAGCTGCAAGAGACGAAATCCGATCAACCATTGGGTCGTCATATCTTGTGGAAGGAGGCTCGCGTAAATAGGGATGGAATAGTGGACAACGAAAATGTTCAACAAGTTGTCCAAAAATGTGTATGTATATATCACTTTAATATTTTTTAATATTGTCTTTTAAAAATGATATTGAACTTATCTTTTTAATACTACATGTATTTTAGGAAAACTTGGAACAAAGTCTTGAAAATCAAGATGAAAATAAAGAAGTCAGGGACATTCTCGACAAGGTATTCAATGTTCCTGAATATTCTGGCCGTGTGAGGGGTAAGGGATTTGGCGTGACTCCTAAAAGTTATTTTTCACATGAGAAGCGCACAAATCCCTCGAATGATCAAGTATTAGAAGCGCTGAAAACCCTTTCGGAGCAAGTTGCGTACTTGGTTAAAAAAGATAAGGAACGTCAAATGCAAATAAGTGAAGATGGAAGTTGCAACATTAGTCGTAAAAGTCTACCGAAGGTAATTAATTACTTAACGAAATAAGAAATTCATTCAACCTAATTGTGTCACATACTTATGTATTAACTGTTGATTTAATTTAGGGGGTTTCACGTTGCTGTCTATACTTGTCTTCCCTTACCCATCGCATGGTTGGGAAAGGAAAATTGTACAATACGTTGGGAGAAGTATTGCACAACAACTCCGTCCCTGCCGGCTATGTTAAAGTTTCACCTGTGGTAGCTTTAGAACCACTTGCACCGTTGCCTATCCCCGACAACGACGGAGATATGAAACTTTTGGGAGACGCAATAGGTAGCTATGTGGCATGGCCGAAACATCTTGTTGGCATTGATCGGGAGGTATGTTTTAATTGCTATATATGTTTAGTTGTATGATTATGATTGATTATATGTAATTGCTGATTTTTCCGCTTTTATATTTTACATTTATTTAGATTGTTGCTAAAACTCGCAGCGAGTCTGTCACTTCGCCAGAAAAGGCACCAGAAAAGGTTTCACATATACATCAATTCATGTATACGAAATGATTAGCTTACTATACTAACTAACAAACTGATCAACCTCATTTTTTTTAGATTCAAACAAAAAATAAACCCGTTGCACCGCAGGTGTAGGTCCGTGGTAAAAATAAACCTTCGAAAATCCAAAAACTAGATCGAGGAAAATCAGTTGCTCTTCCTAAAATAAGTCAACCACGCCTTGCTCGATTTGGTGAGTGTCTTGACAAAGCAACAAAGATAAATATGAAGAGCAACGATGATACACTTGTGCTAAACATGGAAAAAGGTATATTCGGAGAAGAGTATTTTGAAATAATTGGCACCGAGCAAATATACAAACTTCTCGATCATAAATAGCTGAGTGCTGATGTAATCAGCATATACATCAGGTAATATAAATACTTTATTTAAGATATAAAATATTACCTTTTAATTGCATCACTGCCACATTAATTTATTGATATTATAATCTAATTTTATATTTGAAGGTTTTTGTACGAGAAGTTGGTATGCAAGCGGAAATTGTCAAGTAGATTTTCATTCTTATCTCCACATAAACTATCAATGTTTAAACTCGATCTAGATAATGTAAATAAATATTTAGTTGATAGGCTTATAGAAAATAAAGAGAAGGACAAGATGTTTCTGGCACCATACAACTCAGGGTACGTAATTAGATACTTTATCTATATATTTTTTAATTTATGATATTATGAGTTATGTAAACAAATTTGCCAACCAAATTTGTGTTGTTGTAGGCAACATTGGGTGTTGTTTGCCATAAATGCGACTTCTGAAATTGTATATTTTTTAGAACCATTGCACGGTCATTTCAACAATCACACTGATATAAAGAACGTCTTCGACACGTAAGTAATATTCATTTATTTCTTACATATATAAATAATGTGTTTGGTCATTGAATAATAATCACATTTATTTGATAGTGCACTGCAAGTTTTCCGCGCTCAAAGGGGTGCTTCAGTGTCGAAGAATAAGTCAAACAACATCACATGGCTTCCAGTAAAGGTTATAGAACTTAATTATATGCCTTTAAATTTTCATTTACGATATCAATGCATAAATATTTATTGGCGTACATGTTTTATTTTATAGTGTCCGCGTCAAACTAACAACATAAACTGCGGATACTATATAATGAGGTTCATGAAGGAGATTGTTGATCTGAAACAACATATAATTCGAGAAACGGTACGTTATTTTCATTATATTTTGATTTACATATATAAACTATATATATGTATATATATATATATATTTGATTCTAACTTATTTTGCTTCAGTATTTTGACAACTTCAACCCAACATACTCTAAAAATGATCTCAAAGAACTGAAAGAAGAATGGTGCCAGTTTGTCGTCGAAATGAACATTATATAATTTGTAATTAATTTGTTGATATACTATCATGATGTAATTTGTTCTGTGAATATGTAATTCATACTGTGAATATATTGCTACTGTCATGGTGTAATTTGTTATGTGAATATGTAATTCATACTGTGAATATTGAATGTACTTTTTTCTGATAATATATGTAATTCATATTGTAATTTATTGTAATTTATTGTAATTTGTTGCTATGAAACACTTGTAATTGATATTGTTGAATGTGAATATGAATTTGTTGCTGTGATGTGAATTTTAATATTTAAAAGAAGAATTTGAATGTGATATTTGATGTTCATAATATATAATAAAAAAGACAGCGCTTCTTTAAAAAATGCCATAAAAAATTCATTTACAGAGCTTTTTAAAAAACGCTTTTAAAAAAATGCCATACATCGTTTTACAACGCTTTTTTTGAAAAAGCGCTGTAAATTCAATATAAGAAACGTTTAAATATGGACCTATTACAGCGGTTGTTTGAAAAAGCGCTGTAAATCCAATATAAGAAGCGTTTACATATGTACCTATTACAACGCTTGTTTGAAAAAGCGCTGTAAATCCAATATAAGAAGCGCGCTTCTTATATGGACCTATTACAGCGCTTTTTGTAAAGAGCGCTGTAAATCCAATATAAGAAGCGCGGTTCTTATATGGACCTATTACAACGTTTTTTTTAAAGAGCGCTGTAAATCCAATATAAGAAGCGCGCTTCTTATATTGACCTATTACAACGCTTGTTTTAAAAAGCACTATAAATTCAATATAAGAAGCGCGCTTTTTAAATTGTATTTACAGCGCTTGTTTACAGCGTTTTTTTGTATTTTCATTAGTGCTGCTGTACCCTTTTACAACACTAGATACTAGGGCGCTTAAAAGCGCTGTAAAGGGCTTAAAAAAAGCGCTGTGAAAGACAATTTTTAGCGTAGTAGGAGGTTATATTATCATCAATGTTTTCATCATTTAACGTATGTTCAATTTTTAAATAACAGCTGCGTTAATGTTTTTGTGATATCGACCGTTACAGATGCTACGTTACTAATCGCGGTCGTCATCATAGTATACATTAATCACAAAATTTAATAAATTCGATTAAAATGATTTAGACTATCATATATATATAGTGTATAATAACTTAAATTAAAGTTTCTTTCATTATTATAAGATATCTGTACTAAAAAAAGAGTACTAAAAATTTAATCCTTATGTCTATTAATAATTTATTTAATTAAAATTGTATTTTTGACTTATTGAAAATAAATAAACCAATACATTTGAAATAGTTGAATGAAAAATTATAAATTACATCGTTAGTCACCACATAGTATATCGTTGTTATTTTCACTTTCTCCAAATACATAATCAAACAATATTCATAAACTCAATATTTTCACTTTCTTCAAGTTTTTGTAGCTTTTGGCTATGAACTTTTACAACTATACTTTAAAGCTCATGAACTCAAGATCCATAATATCAACCACCATTCAACTTAATAAAATAAAAATGATGGTAAAAATTAGCAATTTTTCATTTAAGACCAAGCTCTTTGAGATTGTAAAGTTCCAAAGGTCTCTTGTTTTCCTTGAAAAAGTAACAACTCTAAGTACCAATATACCATATAAGTCTTTAAATGAATATTATACCATACAAGTATATAACATTGACATGGGTCTCAACTGATTGACAAATTTCATCATAGTATCAACTTTTCGTTCTAATTTGGTTATTACTTTTCTGGTTTCATTCAAGGTTTCCTTAGCTACATGACTTCCATGTGTTGGAACCAAGTTGGTTCTAAGTACTTAGGATTTTGATGTTAACAAAAGTACTCCATGTAATCTTATATTGTACCTTGAATTATTATATTAAATGCCACCAGAAGATGAAGTTACCAGAGGCAGAATATAAAGTCACCAGAGGTAGAAAATTAATTACCAAAGGATAAAATCAGACCAGAGGATACACATCCAGAAGTCACCAGATAATGCATCCAGAAGGTACCAGAGGATGCATCCTAAAGGCACCAGAGGATACACCAGGAAGTCAAAACACCACCAGAGGATATCTTTCCTGGCCCAGATCAGAAGCAAGCAGAGTCCAGAAGGAGACCTGGACCAGACCAGAAGGAAGCCTACCAGAGGGAGACTTGTTCCAGACCAGAAGGAATCATAAGTCAGATTTAGTCCAGAAGTTATTCTGACCAGAAGATAACTTGGCAGTGAAATGATAATTAGTCTAGACTTGATCCAAACTTAATCAGAGCTTCAGATAATTGGTCCAGAACAACTGACTTGGTCCATATTTGGCCCAGACCAGAAGATAGCATGGGTCAGAGTATGAAACTAAGTCCAGACCAGAAGAAATGATGTCCAGATTTAATCTAGAATTGATCCAGATCAGAAGGTAAATGTCCAGATTAAAATATCCTATGTCCAGACTTAATTTCAGTTCAATCCAAACCCAGTCCAGAATTGGTCCAGATCAGAGGAAAGACATTCAGATCAATGGTCTAGATTTATGCATATGGCCCAGTGTTGGCCGAGATCAGAAGATCAGAATGTGTGGTCCAATATTGGCCGAGATCAGATGATCACAGCAGATCAGATTGCAAGTCCAAAGTGGTTGAGATCAGAAGATCAGAAAGTGTGGTCCAGGGTTGGCCGAGATCAGAGGATCACAGCAGATCAGAGTGTATGGTCCAGATGTGGACGAGAGCAGACGATCAAACGGTTAGATTTAATCATGATGATAATCAGTGGAGACTTGATTAAATTTGATCAAAGTATTAAAAGGATTTGATACAAAAATAAATTGAAGTCTTATGGGAGTTCAAAAGCTATTGGCGGGAAGAAAGATTTGATCCAGAATTAATTAAAGACAGGATTGACCAAAGCTATTTTCGAATGCATATCTGGAGCTAAAAAGATATGTTTTTTATTTAAGAGAAACCCGATTGGCCAAGGTATTTTTTCAAGAGTATCAGGCAAGGTACAACTCGAACTTAAGCATGGAAGCAACCCTAATTATTCATCTCTAAAACGAGGCTCAAGGCAGAAGACTTAGCATCGAAAATAGTTGAGAGTCATACACTTCGAAAAGCAAAATACTTGAGTTTTCAGTGAGGTCAATTGTGAGTATCCGCTTTCCAGAAGCAAGTACTCTAAGTGTTCGTTCCCTTGTGTTAGATCTAAGTTGTTGAAGTAGAGTCTACAATCTGAAGGAGTCAGAAGGAGTAGCAGATTACTTAGCAGTTAGATTCAAGGTTCTTTTCCTCAAAAGTCTAGGATTGTTAGACTGTTTGAGAAGACTGACTTGGAGGGTTAGTGGTATTGTTGTAATTCAAGGTTTTTGAATTAGTGAAATCCTTCAAAGTGAAGGGACTGGACGTAGCCTCGTTGTCGGTGAACCAGTATAAAATTCTGTGTTTTTATTTTTACTTTATATCCGCTGCTAACTCTATTTTATTTATACATTAGGTTTTGTTATAAAACTGCCAAAACAGAAAAAGTAATCAAGTTAGTCAAACACAATTCAACCCTCTTTCTCGTGTTTGCACCTTCACCATGGACTATTCCAAATTGGAATTGTAGATTGAAAATAACCTTAATAATAAATTAGTAATTTTACATCAAAATCAAATACATGTATAAAAAAATAAATAAATATATAAATACAAACATGTTCAATGCAAATCAAAATGCATGAAAATCCATCTTTTGTCAATGATTGCATTATAATAGGTGTGGAAACGACAATTTTCCTTAATAGTTTGCTTGGCTCTATCAAACATTTCATAAAAAAAAAATCTCATTTTTGGTTTTTCACCATCATCCATCAACTTCAAGATGTAACAATAGTTTCAAATATCTTTAGTATTTTAGTTGCCTTATTCTGGAATTGTGTACTCGTCACAGTTTCTTAGCTTCATATGTAACTCCTTTTGTTTTTTACTTTTTCATATTTGTAAAAATCGTGTAGCAAAACGATTAATCTTCGAACGAATGATTTCTTTACCACTAAAATATTTCTTCAATACTGTCCAAATATAATTGTATATAAACAAAAAAAAATTTTCTTCATCAAACACTTTTTGAACATTTGACTTTTATCTAATACATCTAAACACAAATCTGAGAAATGAGTTGCGCATGGAGACTAGTAAGATGAGGTGTTATTTCCACCCATTTCAAACAAGTTGTTTTCAATACTACCTCATTATCAATGACCATTTGGACAACATACTCTTCTGATAACTCTTCTACTATTTTGTCAATTTTAAAGTAAGAATAAGTGTTTCTATTAGCAACATTAGTTGTATCAATAGACTATAAGAAAATTGTTTTATGGCTACAATATACTAAAAAGTTCATGATATGCATGTGATTTATTCCATTTGTCCAACCTATCATTATAGTCACCCCCTTTCTTTCCAAATTTATTTTAATTCTTCTAAATAATCTTGCATTTCTTTATATTCTTTGTTCAAGTATATCTATGAAATCTCATAAGAAAGATATTTAATTCATGGTCCCAAGTTTGCAGTTTCAGATAGCAAGATGGACAGCCAAGGATAAGTGCTCAAGTTCATAAATAGATGCTCATGTATTATCAATCTAGATAATGCCTTTGCTAACTTTTTTTACACTTCATCATTATTGCACCCATTTTTATTTGTTTCATACTCTTACTTCTTTGCAGATCAATATCTACAACCCTCATTTTTTGTTGATTATTGGCTTGTTGATACTTTGATAAACCTCTACCACTAATGCTACCAATGCCACTTGCATGCAATTGTTATCTATCTTCCTATTGTTTATACGTCATCATGATTTCTCGTGTAGCTTATCTCATAGCTACATTTTCATCCATAAAACTTCATCTTCATCATCGTCATTGTTCTCTCCCAAGCGTGTGGCAAATTTTTCCTTTCTTTTTCTTTGCTTTATTGTCTAACAGAAGCTTCATCATGTTTTCTCTAACAAAAGTTGTAACACTAGCACAACCTTTGACTTCTCCTGACATGTGTGCAAGATATTCCTTCAACTGAGTGATTCCACCAATTAATACTCTTTTCCAAAATTTACATTGTATAGTCCTCCTATTTCTATATGATACAATGATTGCAAAGTGTCATCCATTATCATTACTAAGAGCACCTTCTACCCTACCATTTGGAAACTCTTCTCTTTAAGGCAAATTCTAACCAACTTACAAATAAATAAATGTAATTTTAAATTTAAATAATTGAATATAAATTAATTATAACAACACAATTAAATTGCCACAAAAAATTAATTAATTATACAGTCTAATTTATAATCTAAATTCTAATCTAGAACAATTCCACAAATAATAAATTAATTATACCTTTTTGTTATAAAGTGTCAATTTGTTCCATCTAAATGTTAGATTTCAAGTTTATTACTTCAAGTAAAAGAAAATAGAAAAGTAGAATCAATGTGGATGAATGGACTCACTTTATTGAATGATTGAAGTGTGTTCTTTATACATAGTTTATTCCTCCTTATTCTAATTGTCATCTACTTATCTAACTAACTAATTAGTTAGTTAGCTATCACATACACTTTTGTTTTAACTTGAATTACACAAACTTTCAATACCAAGAACGTTCTCCGTTTTGTAACACTTTTACCAAGAACGCTCTTGGTTTCCAACAGTTTCCCTTAATTCAAGTTTCTAAGTGATTCTACACCTAGTAATATTCTTAACTCTTCAAATCTAGCTGTCCTCAAAGCCTTGGTCATGATATCAGTCAGCTGAACTTTAGTTTGACAATAAATGAGCTTCAACTTGCATCTTCCAACTTGATCTATTAAGAAATGAAACTTCGTTTCAATGTGTTTACTCCTTCCATGAGACATAGGGTTCTTTTCCAGATTTATTGCTGAAATATTGTCAATCATCAATGGAATTGGCCTACATACTTCTAGCTTTAGTTCTTCTATTAACGATTCCAATGCTTGGCAGGCTGCATAGTTGCCAGCAATGTATTCAGCCCCGCATGAAGAAAGTGCTATCACTGGCTGCTTCTTTGAGCTCCATGTTATTGGAGATTTCATGAACTTGAACACCTAGCCTGAAATGCTCCTTCTATCATTCTTATCTCCACACCAATCTAACTACCCAACCAAGTTGTTGACACCTAACTTTGTCCGCTTTCTTTAGACATTTTATATAAAATATATATATATATATAATGAGAAAAATATAATAAATAAAAATAAAAGTAAATAATTAGACTATAAACGTTAGACAATCATGAGTGTTTCTGGTTCTTATTTACCTCTGATTCCTGTTCAGGCATTCACTCTTTTCTAAAACAAAAAAAAGTACATAATTGAATAAAAAGAAATTGATTGATGGTAATAAAAATTAGTATAGTGGTGATCAATTGAAGGAAAAGAAATCGAAAAGAAATGGATTGTTGCTAATAAAAATCAGCATAATGGTGATCATTTGAATGAAAATAAACTGAAGAGAAATTGATGAGTAGTAATAAAAATCAGCATAATGGTGACCATTTGAATGAAAAGAAACCGAAAACAAATTGATGAATAGCAATTGGTAATCAATCCACAATTATTTCCTTGTCTTTTGTAACTTACACCCAGAAAGCCTATAAATAGTCGACATCAAGAGTAGAGATGGGAAGGGGGATTGAAAGAAAAAAAACAGAGAGAATAAGAGGCAAAAATAGGGAGGAGTAGACAATTGGAACTTTGATAAAGTCATTCCAGCAAAACAAATTGAGCAGTAAGGTATCAATGTTCTTATCCTCGTCTTATTTTCTTTTTATTATTGTTTCAATTTTAAAAAAAAATCGCAATTTAGTTTTCTAAGCATTCATTTTTTTTAATCTATTGTCTCTATTCGTAAAATTGTATTGCAACACAGATACTAAAAAAAATGTAAATAATTGATGCTTATAAACTAATCACCAAGTAAAATAAACTTCATCCTATTGTAACATAACACAACTCATATCATGGTTTATCAAATAACAAAAAAAAAAAAAAACCATAACAACAAACTAGATCAATAAATAGTTTTTTTTTAAAGGATTAGAATTAATAGTTGCCGCGTCGGATGAAATTCATCTTTGCTCGCATCGCCGCATTACTCACCCCCTAACCGTCAGTGGCCTTTGTGTGGTAACAGATCCGACAACGCACGAGCAAAATTCTTTAATATGCTACATATTTTGTTTCGTCGTCACGTTCATTTGTTTCGTCGTCACGTTTATTTGTTTCGTTCACATACCGTCACATTACTATTAGTTTCTCTAAAAGAAACTAATTTTTCTTAACTCTAAAACCAAATAAAAAAAAAAGACATCTCACCTCTTTTTCATTATTATTATTATTACCTTTTTTTTAACATATATAATAAGACAATAGTTAAAATAGAGTAATAATAAAATCGGATAACACATAAATATTTTCTACCCAAGAACTACGTGTGTTTTGATTTCCCTATTGCACCTGGGGATACGTAGGAGCAAGGTTTTCTCCTTGTCAAACCAAATTATAAAAAAAATATTTTTCTTTTCTTTTATTATTGTAAATAATTTCTTTTCCTTTTTATTATTCTTTTAGGGGGTAAAATAAATAATTAGATAAATAAATAATTTATATACAATTAATTATAGGGTAACCGTTTTAACGGATGATGTAGGGTAATATTACTTTCTCTACTCGTAATGGACTCCCGATTCCATTTTTTTTGTTTAAAAACTTTATTTTAGGTTTTATCTAAATTTTTCTATTTTAAAAAAAAATAAAATTGGTGGCGACTCATTTTTCGCAAACAAACCGGACGCGACAGCTGGCGACTCTGCTGGGGACTTTTTGAGAGTCAAGCCCAACCTAATTATTTATTTATTTTTATTTTTGCAAGACAATCCAGCAAGATTCAGCTCGAATTTAAGCATTGGAAGAGGCCCTAATCTCCATCTATAAAAGGAGGCTCAAGGCAGAATACTCATTATCGAAAATCACAAAAAAGTCATACACTTCCAAAGCAAACACTCAAGTTTTCAGAGAGATCAATTGTGAGTTCCAGCTTTCAAGAAGCAAGTACTCGTGTTATTTTCCTTCCACTGTGTCAAATCTAAGTTGTTGAAGTAGAGTCTACAATCTGAGGTAGTCAGTAGGGGTAGCAAGTTACTTGGCAATTAGATTCATAGTGTTGTGATTTCTTCTACAATCTGGGATTGTCAGATTGGCTGAAGACAGGAGTTGCATTCCTCAAAGAAGTCTAGGATTGTTAGACTGTTTGAGATGACTGACTTGGAGGGTCAGTATAAAGGTTGTAATTCAAGGTTTGAATTAGTGAAATCCTTCAAGGTGAAGGGACTGGACGTAGCCTCGTTAACGGTGAACCAATATAAAAACTGTGAGTTTTATTTTTACTTTATATCTGCTGCTAACTCTGTTTTTAATGATACATCAAGTTTTGTTTTAAAAGTATAATAACAGGAAAAGTATTCAAGTTAAATCAAACACAATTCAACCCCCCTTCTCGTGTTTGCACCTTCAATTGGCATCAGAGCTCGGTCTCAAGGCGGAGCACTTAATAGTGTTTGAGGAAAGGTCCAAGGGGTTCAACATGGCAGAATCCAGAGAAGAATTGGGAGGCAACATCAACAGACCACCACTGTTTGATGGAGAAAGTTTGAAGTATTGGAAGGTCAGAATGAGAAGCTTTGTCATATCTCAAGATCCTGAACTATGGAAGATGATAGTCAAAGGATACACTACACCTACTGATCCAGAAGATCCATCTAAAAAACTAGACATGGATGATATGAAACCAGATCAGAGCAGATTACACAAACTTCATCACAAGTCCAGAAACATCATGATCAGTGCCATCACATTCAAGGAATTTGACAGATGCATAGATAAAGAAACAGCAAAGAGCATATTCGACAGTCTGGTTCTGACCTATGAAGGAATCCAGCAGGTTCAAGAAGCAATGGCTAACATATTGGTCAAACAGTATGAGCTGTTCAAGATGGAAGAGGATGAAGACATTGAAGCAATGTTCAGCAGATTCCAAACTCTGGTATCAGATTTAAAAGTATTAAATAAAAGCTATACCACAGCAGATCATGTCAAGAAGATTCTAAGAAGTTTACCAAAAAATTGGAGACCAATGGTTACTGCAGTTCAGCCAGCCAAAGATCTGAATAACTTAAGACTTGAAGACCTAATCAGCGCACTCAGGTCTCATGAAATAGAACTAGAAGAAGATGAACCAAAGAAGAAGAAGAATCTGGCTCTGAAGTCGAAACAGAAGAAAGCTGCAAAGGCAGTATCAGAATCAAAGGATAGTGACAGTGACTGTGATGATATGGCTTACTTAACCAAAAAGATGGTTAAGATCTGGGAAAACAGGAAGAAAAGAAGCTTCAAGAAGAAACATAACAACAGAGGAAAGGAAGAATCTGATAAGAAGAATATTGTTTGTTATGGATGCAATAAACCTGGACATATCAAGTCAGAATATCCTAATTTGGAAAAAGGCAAACAGCACAAGAAGAGTTCCAGATACAGAAAGAAGGGTCTGATGGCTGCCTGGGATGTATCAGAATCAGAAGAAGAATCGTCTGATGAAGAAGAGGCAGAAACTGCAATGAAGGCACACATCAGGACTGCTTCTGAACCTCACAAAGGCACGAATCCAAGAAGGAAAACAGGCAGAAGGAAGAATGATCGAAACAATCATTCAGGCAAGTCTGGAAGCACATCAGAGGAAGCAATTCTGTCTTTGATGGCTCATACCAATTCAAGTTCTGGATACAGCTCAGGAACAGAATCAGAAGATGAAGACAGTGAGGTATTTTTTGATCTTTCTAAATCTGAATTAATTGAGACTTTAAAAGACTTGTTAAATGCAAACAAGGGATTCCAGAAAATGAATTCTGAAATTACCAGAAGATACTCCAGGATTTCAAAACATCACCAGAAGATATCTTTGCTGGCCCAGATCAGAAGGAAGAAAAATCAGAAGGAAACCTGGACCAGACCAGAATGAAGCCTGCCAGAGGGAGAGTTGTTTCAGATCAAAAGGAATCAAATATCAGATTTATTCCAGACGTTATTGTGACCAGAAGATGGCCTGGCAGTAAAAATTAAAATAGTCCAGACTTGTTTCAGACTCAACCAGGAGATAAGTTAATGAGTCCAGAACAAGAGAATCAATCCAGATTTGACCCAGACTATAAGATAACATGATTCAGGGCATGAAACTAAGTCCAGACCAGAAGAAATGATTTCCATAATTGATCCAGACCTGATCGAAAATCAAAGGTAAAATGTCCAGACTGAAATATTTTATTTCAAAGTTAATTTCAGTTCATTCCAGACCAAGTCCAGAATTTGTCCAGATCAGAGGGAAAATATTTAGTTTAATAGTTTAGAATTAATTATTTGGCCCAGTAATGGTCCAGATCAGAAGATTAGACCATGGTCCAGTGTTGGCCGAAATCAGAGGGTCAAGATGTGTGGTCCAGCAATGGCCGAGTTCAGAGGATTATGGCATATCAGGTGCGAGTCCAGGATGGCCGAAATCAGAAGATCAGAGGGTTAGGAAGTACGGTCCAGGGATGGCCGAATTCAGAGGATCACAGCATATCAATTAGTTTGGTCCAGATGTGGACTAGCGGATAAAAATCTGATGGTCCAGAATTGATCAATGGTGGAGATTTCAATTTATTTTGATCAAAGTATTAAAAAGATTTGTTACAAAAATAAAGTGAAGTATTGTGGAATTCAGGAGTTGTGGCAGGAAGCAATGAAAGGATTTGATTGGCCAGTTAGTTTTTGAAAGAAATCTAAAGTTTAAAAAATATATGTTTTTTAATTAAATGAAGCCCAATTGGTCAAGTTATTTTTGCAAGAGAATCCAGCAAGATTCAGCTCGAATTTAAGCATTGGAAGATGCCCTAATCTGCATCTATAAAAGGAGGCTCAAGGCAGAATACTCATTATCGAAAATCACAAAAGAGTCATACACTTCCAAAGCAAACACTCAAGTTTTCAAATAGGTCAATTGTGAGTTCTAGCTTTCAAGAAGCAAGTACTCGTGTTATTTTCCTTCCACTGTGTCAAATCTAAGTTGTTGAAGTAGAGTCTACAATCTGAGGGAGTCAGTAGGGGTAGCAAGTTACTTGACAATTAGATTCATAGTGTTGTGATTTCTTCTACAATCTGAGATTGTCAGATTGGCTGAAGACAGGAGTTGCATTCCTCAAAGAAGTCTAGGATTGTTAGACTGTTTGAGAAGACTGACTTGGAGGGTCAGTATAAAGGTTGTAATTCAAGGTTTGAATTAGTGAAATCCTTCAAGGTGAAGGGACTGGATGTAGCCTGATTAACGGTGAACCAGTATAAAAACTGTGAGTTTTATTTTTACTTTATATCCGCTGCTAACTATGTTTTTAATGATACATCAAGTTTTGTTTTAAAAGTATAAAAACAGGAAAAGTATTCAAGTTAAATCAAACACAATTCAACCCCCCTTCTCAGGTTTGCACCTTCATATAATTGTTGTGATTTTATTTATTTTTGGTCATTTACATGCATTTATGCTAATTTGTTCTAATTGTGGTAATTGTTTTATTTTATTTATTTCTCTAAATACTACACTAACTTACGATTCACACGCTTATGAATGGGCTCTATACCCGGGCTGAGTGCAACCTAGGATAAGTTAGAGACTGTGTAATAATAATCTTCTGGATGTATATCTTGTTTGGTTGTCATGAAAGTCTCACCTAGAGTTGACATTTTCTAGAATATTTCCATTTTAATAGTTTACCTATTAATTGATTTAATATTACACCATTTTTATGACTTTTTTTTTTCTTTTTCTTATTTATTTTGTAAAAAAAAATCATTGCATATTTGGAGGTAGTACGATTTTTTTACATAATCATGTCATTTGCTTTTTTTTTACATTCTCATACCATTTTCCTTCATGAAAAAATAAAAAAAAGTCAAAAATGAAAGAAAAAGAGTATCATGACACCCTTACCAGACATGTTCCCAAACTAAAATCATAGATGAATTGGAGCATACAAAGATGATTTAAACCAACTGAAAGACCTTATGGATAAAAGCTTGGAAATCTTACAAACCCTTGGTACCTGAAATCATGGGAATCCTTCATGAAAAAATATATCACGAAGAACTCATGTTTACCCATTGATTTCATAAGTCTGGCAATTTTAACCTTTTAGTCTATTTTTTGGTTATACTCTACCTCAAGTCACTTGTCCACAAGATTTGAACCTGAACCATGGGTATTCTAGTCACCCACAAATTGAAAGTGAAGATGTTGAAAGTACATGAGAGTTGAATGTAATCCTCAATCAGCTAAATCAAGAATGGAAAAACGGGGGATAAGAAGATGATCATTTACATATACATATTAGACAAATGTCTAAAAAAAAATTTGAAGTCATTTTCCATCATGTCCCTCAATAATATAATCAACTAGCTGACGTTCTAGCTACTTTATCTTTAATGAAGAATAGACACTCACAAGAATGAAAATCACGACTATCTTTCTTATTATCAAATGTATAAGAAAAGTTAGATGGAAAGTTCTCGTACCAAATACTACCTCATAAATGTGAAATACCCTTCCTGAGTATCATACTATAACTGGGGCACCCCTTTGTTCCTTATTGTATAGAATAAAGGTAGTGCGACCCACTCAAACAAAAAACCCCTTATCAAGAGTAATGATTTGTGTTGACCGACTGAATTCAATTCAAGAAAAATGTTTATTGCCTAATGTTAGGGACAATTATTTCAAAAGATCTGAAAAGAAGAACATATGAACTTTAGAGCTTCAAAAGAAAGAATTAGCGCTCAAGAAGATTTTACATATCTAAAAGGACTAGCATTACAAGCGGACTCCCAACTATATGAGCTCCAATGAAAGAAAAATACATTTAAGTGTGGTTCTGATGTACACCAATATGAATCGAGAAGACTTATCACTACTTGCATACATTGATGCTTCACTACGTTGAAAATCCAAAAGGATGACCAAGGCAAAAATTAGGGTATACAAAAATAAAATAATAATAATAATAATAATAATAATAATAAATACCAGCTAGGTTGAAGACCTAATCAGCGCACTCAGGTCTCATGAAATAGAACTGGAAGAAGATGAACCAAAGATGAAGAAGAATCTGGCTCTGAAGTCGAAACAGAAGAAAGCTGCAAAGGCAGTATCAGAATCAAAGGATAGTGACCGTGACTGTGATGATATGGCTTACTCAACCAAAAAGATGGTTAAGATTTGGGAAAACAGGAAGAAAAGAAGCTTCAAGAAGAAACATAACAATAGAGGAAAGGAAGAATCTGATAAGAAGAATATTGTTTGTTATGGATGCAATAAACCTGGACATATCAAGTCAGAATGTCCTAATCTGGAAAAAGGCAAACAGCACAAGAAGAGTTCCAGATACAGAAAGAAGGGTCTGATGGCTGCCTGGGATGTATCAGAATCAGAAGAAGAATCGTCTAATGAAGAAGAGGCAGAAACTGCAATGAAGGCACACATAAGGTCTGCTTCTGGACCTCACAAAGGCACGAATTCAAGAAGGAAAACCGACAGAAGGAAGAATGATCGAAACAATCATTCAGGCAAGTCTGGAAGCACATCAGAGGAAGCAATTCTGTCTCTGATGGCTCATACAAATTCAAGTTCTGGATACAGCTCAGGAACAGAATCAGAAGATGAAGACAGTGAGGTATTTTCTGACCTTTCTAAATCTGAATTAATTGAGACTTTAAAAGACTTGTTAAATGCAAACAATAAGATGTCTTTAAAACTGAAAACTCTTAGGGAACATAAGAAAAATCTAACCAAAGAAGTCCAAGTTTTAAAGAATCGAAATTCTGAGTATGCAACTGAAAACAAAGATTTTAAAACTGAAGTTGCAAGACTCAAGTCTGAAAACCAAACTCTTAAAAGTAATATTTGTTCTACTTCTGAAACTGTTTGTAAATCTGATATGCATGAGCAACTTTTTCAAAAATTTATTTCAAATGGAATGGAAAGAAGTAAATATGCATCTATGATTTATAGTAACTCTAGAAAGAGAGGTATTGGTTTTTCAGAAACAATTACTGAAAATAAGGCTGTTCATTCTGATGTTTTATGTATTGTTTGTGCTAAGAAAGGTCACTCTGAAATATCTTGTCCAATGGTAAAATCTGAACAAGATCAGAGAGGTGTTACAACTAACAAACCTGGACCCAATCAGTTCTGGGTACCAAAAGATCAAATTGTCTATGTTGTAGATGTTCTGAGCAACCAGAAGGAGACACCAACAATGGTGCCTGGACAATGGATGTTGGCAATGCACAAGTAGAAGATGGTTTATGTTCCTGCTACAACAAGACAAAGGCAATCTGAGTCTGATGGAAGAAGGTCTGGTCAACTCAAGCAGAACCAGAATCGGAATCTGAACCAAAACTGAAACCCGTATCAGAAGCACATAAACTGGAACCAGTATCAGAAGCACAGAAACAGGAACCAGTATCATAGGAACAGGAACTGGAACCAGTATCAGAGGCACAGGAACTAGAACCAGAATCAACACTGGAACCAGAATCAAAGTCAGTACCAGAACCAGAACCTGAACAGGTATCAGTATCAAAGGTTGAGGTATGATCATCAGAATTACTTTAATTATTAGAATCAGTATGATTACCAGAATCACTATAAGTTCCAGAATCACCAGAGGAACATGGTGTATCAGCCAAAGCAGAAAGAGAGGAATCAGAATCAGGAGAGTTCTTCAAACACTCCAGTGAGATTCATCAAGACTACAAACCTGGAAGGGAATTCAAATCCCTTAATCCAAACCATGTAATCACAGAACATACAGATTCGAAATCTGAAAATCAGAAGCAGGAGGATTTTCAGAGTAAAACTGAAACTGCTGACATAGAGGTTACATCTTGCTGTAAATACTATTATTATTTGATATTTATGTTTACTGTGATAACAAGAAGCTTGATCTTAACAAATCAAAGCTAGATAAGTATTCTGCAGATTTTCAAACTGTCAGAGGAACCAGGTGATTCACACGAATTGAACACCTCAGCAGAAACAGCATTCCAGTGGTTTCAAAAACAAGCAGAAACCACCAGAAGCAGAAACCACTAGAAGCAGAATTAATGGTTTAGCTGTATTGAGTTCATTGTAAAATTAATTGATTTATACTATGTTATATGACAAACTGCTTGATCTTGACAAAACAAAGCAAGATAAAGATAGTGCATGTTCACCAGAACCAAAGGGACCAGAAGCAGAAACCACCAGAAGTAGAATTAATGGTTTGGCTGTATTGAGTTCATTGTTAAATTAATTGATTTATATTATGTTATATGACAAACTGCTTGATCTTGACAAAACAAAGAAAGATAAAGATAGTGCAGGTTCACCAGAACCAAAGGGAGCAGAAGTAGAAGCAGAAGAAACAGAAGTACCTGGAAAGGTAGAGAATACAAGCAAGTCAGCAACACATGACAAATCTTCAAAAGATAAATCTTATCAAGTCAGAAACAGCCAAGATAAGTCAGAAGAGAAATCTGGATATTTACCAGAATCTGAAGCTGTTACAGATTCACCAGAACCAGAAGCTGATTTATCAGAATCAGAAGCTGTTACAGATCTTCCAGAACCAGAAGTTGATGCAAACCAACCAATGTTGATGAAGCTTTTGTAGAGGAAGGTTGGATACTTGCAATGCAAGAAGAGCTGAATGAATTTCAAAGGAATGATGTTTGGGATCTGGTACCCAAACCAAACAAATACATTATTGGAACCAAGTGGGTTTTCAGGAATAAACTTAATGAAAATGGTGAAGTGGTAAGGAACAAAGCCAGACTTGTAGCTCAAGGATAGTTGTCTAATGCTCAACAAATGGTTGTTCATTCCTGGAACATACAAAACATTTTCAATCACTATTGTGTTGCCATTTCTTCTTTTGATCATCATGTTGCCAGCTCCCTCAGCTTCCAAGGTTCTATCATCAGCAAATCTCATCTTGCTTTGTGTCTTGTCATGTGTTTATAACATCTAGTATCAAGAAACCAGAACTAGGACGAAGAATGTTCTTCGTTTGTGGTAGCCATTAACAAGACTGTATCTGAATCATCTTCTTGTGCAACACATGCTTCATCTTGTTCTTTCTTCTTCTGTTTTTTCTTCCTTTGCCAACCCAACATTCATCAGCAAAATATCCAAACTTCTCACAATTGTAACATTGCACCTTCTTCTTGTCAAAGTTTCTTGATTTTCCTTTTGATTTACCACTTGCATTGCCTCCCTTTGATGATCATTCAGACTTGTCATCAGGTTTCTTGAATTTATTCTTTTTCCATTTCTTTTTCTGGTCTCATTTCTTGTTGGTTTGTGCTGCCAATGCATGTTCTCCAGATTTAGCCCCACTTCTTTCATCCATTCTCCATTATTTTCCTTCTAAAGTAGCTTGCAACTCTTCAAGACTCAATTTGGAAATGTCTTTGGATTCTTCAATGGCACATACAATGTAATCAAACCTAGGATACAATGATCTCAAGATCTTTTCACACAATTTCTATTTCATCAACTTTTCACTACAACCAACCATCTGATTTATGATACTCCTCAATCTTGAAGTCAGATCTGAAACCTTCTCCTTCTCTTCCATTTGTAGCAACTCGAATTTTTTTTGTAAGGTCTGTAATTTCACTTTCTTGAGCTTGGTTCTAAAGGTGCAAACACGAGAAGGGGGGTTGAATTGTGTTTGCCAAACTTGAATTCTTTTGTTGATATGTTGAATGTCGATGTGAATTATTTGATGAATAATTAATCAGACGCAGCAGTAGATAATAACAACATAAGAACACAACGATTTATCTTGGTTCACCATTAACTTGGCTACATCTAGTCCCTTCACTCCGAAAGCTTTAATCCACTAATTCAAAACCTTTGAACTACAACACTTGACCCTCCAAGTCAGTCTTCCCAAACAGTCTGACAACCCTAGACTTTTGAGGAACGATAACAGCACCTTGACTCTACAAGTCAAGTCTTCTCCTACCAATCTGACAACCCCATATTGAAGAAAGAATCTACACCTCTAACGGGTTTGATTACAAGGGTTTGGAACTCTGCAAAGTTGCTTCTGGAAAGCTGATTGCTGCACTCTTTTGTTGCTTCTGGAAAACTGATTGTTGCACTGAATTTCTCTCTCGAAAACACTTAGAAAATATTGTTTTTGCACTCAGGTATTTCTCTCTATTGAACTCTCGGATAACTTTGAATTTGAAGCTTGAGTTCTGTGTTTTTCGATCGATTTGAACTCTAAGATGAATTTGGATTTTACGCTTGAGTTCTTCTACTTTTCGATACGTAATGCTGCTGCCTGAAGCCTCCTTTTATAGCTGCAATTAGGGCTTAGTCCAAGCTTAAATTCGAGATAAATCTTGCTCATATTTCCTTTGAAAATTCTGTTGGCCAATCCTGTTTCACTTAATTTCAAACCGTATCATTTTAGCTTCAAATTGTATTTGAATGTTCTACTGACCAATCTTGTTTCTCTTAATTTTAAACCGTATCTTTTTAGCTTCAGATTGCATTTGAATTTCCTTTAAGTCTTCAGTGATTTTTGAATCAAATCCCCTTAATACTTTGATCAAATTTCTATCAAAATTCAATCAAGTCTTCTTCGAGTTTTAATCAAGTCTTCACTGATATGCATCATGATTTAAATTCTGGATCGTATGATCTTTTGATCTCGACCAACTATGGACCATGTGATCTGATCTGTACCATTCTGTGATCTTCTGATCTGGACCATTGATCTTCTGATCAGAACCATTGATCTTTTGATATGGACCATTGATCTTCTGATTTGGACCAAGTCTGTACTAAGTCTTATGTTATAGACCATGTTATCTTCTGGTCTGGACCAAGTCTTCTGTTCTGGACCATGCTATCTTCTGGTCTAGAACAAGTTTGGACCAACTCTGACTTATGTTTCCTTCTAGTCTGGACCAAGTCTCGACAATGTTTCCTTCTGATCTGGGCCAAGAATAATATCCTCTGATGTCATTGTTTCTTCCCTTTGATGATATCCTCTAATTGATGATATCCTCTGATGTTTTCCTTTGATTCTTGCTTCTGATGGGATCCTCTAGTGATATCCTCTGGTATCCTTTGGATGTATCCTCTGGTGATATCTTCTGGCCGAATCTTCTGGTGGCTTTTTTATCTTCTGGTGACGTCATCCTCTGGTGACATCTTCTGATTTGTATCTTTTGGAGGTATCTTCTGGTTGTATATTCTGGAGGTATCTTCTGCTGACGTCATCGTCTGATGACATCCTCTGGTGTATCCTCTGATGACGTCATCCTCTGATTTTTCATTCTTTTAAGTCAAAATCTGATTTTTCATAAAATATTTTTGTTAACATTAAAACTTTAATTGAAAGAACCAACTTGGTTTCAATAGGTTCCTCCAAAATAACACTTCTCAAAAGTGTCCCAGGCTTCTTTTGTGTTTCTTACATAAGAAATTTTGTCAAAGTTGGTTGTGTCAAGGCATTGGTGAAGAATGAAGGTGGCCTTGCAATCTTTCTTCTTGTTTTCTTTAAAATTCGACCTCTACTCCTATGTTGGATTGACTCCCAACTCCTCAAAACCATTTTATATGATTGCTAACACTTCTTGAAATCCAAACAGTTCTCGAATATGCACTCTCCATAGATCCCAATCTTTTCCATCAAAATGTGGCATATGGGATGGAAAATTTCCATTGTTTGCATTTGAACTCATCCTCACTTCACTTGTGTTTGAATCATTACGTTTCACTCGTGTTTATCACTCTGGGATCGAAACCTTGCTCTGATACCAATTGTTAGCTTTCAAGCTTATTACTTCAAGTGCAAAAAAATAGAAAAGTAGAATCAATGTGAATGAACAGACTCACTTTATTGAATGAATGAAGTGTGTTATTTATACATAGTTTATTCCTCTTTATTCGAACTATCATCTAAATGTCTAACTAACTAGTTAAGAGATTGGTTAACTAGTTATCACATACACTTATTGTTTTAACTTAAATTACACAAATTTTCAATATCGATAACGTTTTTCGTTTTGTAACACTTTTACCAATAAAGTTGTTGGTTTCTAACTCTAAAAACAAATTAATTATACCATTTAGTCTCACTCTCACCACCAAGACACCAACACTCAATTTTGCGAAGAAAAAATAAACCACCAACACTTTCATTCTCACTTTGAAACTCTCATCAAACAGTCAACATACACCTCCATCAATTCTCCTTTTCTTCGGTCCAACCTACAATCATGATGAAACAACAACACAAAAAATAAGAGTAATATTTACCTATTGAGAAAGATTAACCAAAGTGAAGTTCTGGAAACTGAATAAAGGAAGGGAGAAACCAAGGAAGCAAAGAAAAGAACTAATATTAGAGAATCAAATAACTCAAATCTGAAAATTTTGATTCTTCTGAAACTAAACAGATTCAAAGATAAGATAAGTAGTTGTAAAATCTTTAGATTTTGCCTGAAAAATATTTGCTTTATTGTCTAACCTTAGATTCTCAATTGAAAAAAAAAATACGAGTTTTAGTTTTTTTAATGAACGTCGTTATGTCGGGGCCGTTGATGCTCGTAACGGTGTTTCCTGTGAATTTCCTTCCCACCGTTAAAACAAGAAAAAACAGTAGCGATAGCCTCCGAGACCGTTTTGCCGCACCCATTTTCGTGGTACCGTTCTGTTTTTAAAAATCTTGCTTTGGTCACTTTCATTGGAAAAAATGAGATACTCCATTCGGTCTGAAGCAAAAAACACTAATTTTATGCCTTTTAAGAAAATTAGCTAGTTTTGGTAGGTTGATTCCCATTAGTTATTATTATAAAATAAATAAAAAGGAATAATTGTTTATCTATTAAAAGGTGGGAAAAAGGTAAAGGGATTGAAGTCCTTAAGTTGCAAAACGTGTGGAACAGTACTCAAAATGTAAAAAGAGATAAAAACACTAGTAGCTCAACAATAGTGTTGCTCGATAATGTTTGAAGAAAGTCAACCATAGTTTACAATAGAGAGGATAAGAGTTGGTAGCAAATCTATAGTGGTAAATGAGCAAACCTATAGTGGTAAATGGGTGTGTAGAAATTTGTTTAGTTTTGTTTAGAACTTCAGTATGTTATTTTTATTGTTGATTTTGTATTTTTGATATACAAGTTAGTAGTTTTATCTTATCTATAAGTAAGTTCGGAATACCGGCTTTTGTGCAAGGTTATTTGTTATTATTTGGTTTCCATATATGTTGATGGCTATATGTTGATAAATGATCTCTAGTGCTAATTGGTGTCCATTGTAATTTTTTGTGGAATTATATTTTCTATTTGACAATTTATCTGCACAGGTGAGGGTAAAATATTCTACATAATTGAGATAATTATCTCTGGTTTTTTGCTACAAAGTTGTATCCAAAGTCTTAGTTGATTTTGTTTGTGCATTTGAATGGAGGAGGAAAATAAAAGTCTGAATATGTTATACAACAAAGACTTGTATGATCTTATAGATGGGGTAACTACTAAACCTAGTAATAAATCTGAAGTTGAGTGGAAGAAGATGAATAGAAAGGCAGTGGCCTTGATCAGAAAATGGTTGGATCTGAGGGTATATACACATGTATAAACTGAAACAAATGCTAAAAAAATATAGGAGAAATTAAAAGAGTTGTATGAGCGAAAAAATGTGCAAAATAAAGAATTCTTAATTCAGAAAAAGATGAATATGAAATATAAAGATGAGGATTCAACGTCAGAGCATTTGAGTATTTCTTAGAATACAGTAAATTAGTTGACAATCACATATATTAAATTGGATAATGAGTTGCAATCATTATTATTGTTTAGTTCATTGTCTAACATTTAGAAAGTCCTTGATGTGACATTGACCAATTCAGTTCCAAATGGAGAGTGGAAAAGCTCCACGGTAAAAGAGAGCATGTTGAATGAATAAGTTCGAAGAAAGAAGTGCAATTTGATTGGTTCTTCCTCAAAGTTAGAAGCATAAGTTACACAGTCACGATGGATAAGTCAATCTAGACACTTCCATAGGAGCGATAATTTAGAAAGTCGTAGACAGTCAAGAAGCAAGTTGACGATTATAAAAGTAGTTATATGCTACAATTATGGAAAAATGGGTTACGTTAAAAGAAATTGAAGGTTCTTCAAGAGAGATCAATCAAGGGAAAGAGGTGAAGACAAAAAGAAGAAAAATGATAAAGATGCAGCTGCAGTTGCATCTTATAGTGATGTCTACGTTGCTTGTGATAATAATTCCATAAACCTTTCATGTTAGAATTCAACTTGGATTATTGATTCGAGTACCTCATACCATGTCACTCTTATGCATGATTTCTTCTCAACTTACTGTGTTGGGGAATTTGGCACGGTAAAAATGGGAAAGGAAGGAGTGTGTAGAATTATTGGTATAGGGGTTGGAACATGTTTTGGATGCAAGCTTCAATTGAAGAATGTTAGACATGTTCTCAATATTCGTCTCAACTTGATTTCATTGAAAGTCTTGGATATTGAAGACTATCACACTTACTTTAGTGGTGGTATATGTAAAATCACAAAAGGGTCTGTAGTGGTAGCAAATGAACAAGTTATACTCATCTTTATAGGATGTTTGTCAAGCTATGCAAGGAAAAGGTGAATGGAGTTGAAGATGCAACTTCTAATTTATGGCATATGCATCTCAGTTTGAGTGAGAAAGGACTCAACATCCTTACTAAGAAAAATTTTCTTTGAGTGAAAAGTACGACTCTAAAAACTTGCACTCATTGTTTTGTTAGAAAACAACATAGAGTTTCTTTTCATAATTATGGTCCTCATATGAGGCAAAATATTCTTGATTTAATTCAGATTTAGGTTTATGTGATGGATGGTAAATCTCTTGGTGGGACATCATATTTTTTTTTCTTTTATTGACTACCACTCTAGAAAAATGTGGGTTTTTTCTTTGAAACCTAAAGACCAAGTACATGGAGTCTATAAGCATTTTCATACAATTGATGAAAAAGAAAAGGGAAGGAAAATGAAATGTGTGCAATCAAATAATGGTGGCTAATTGAGGGTCGTTTTAAGAGTATTAAAGAGAACATGGAATGAGACTTGAGAAGATAGTTCCAAAGACGTCTCAACATAATGGTGTTGCTAAGAAAATGAATTGTAAGATTAATGACAAAATTAGGCATATGCTTTGTCATGCAAAATTATCAAAATCTTGTTGGGGTGAAGCAATTAAAACCGCAATGGATTTGATTAACTTTTCTCATTTTGTTCCACTTGATGGTGATGTTCCAAACAAGTATGGACTTGGAAAAATGACTCTTATTGTCTTCTAAGAGTGTTTGGCTGCAGATGTTTTGTTCACGTTCCAAGAGATGAAAGGTCCAAGCTTGATAGCAAATCCAAATAGTGTGTCTTCACATATTTTGGTGATGAAGAATTTGGTTATAGGTTATGGGATTTAGTTGATAAAAAATTATCAAAAGTTTATATGTGATATTTCTTAAAGACCAGACTATTGAGATTTTCACATGTTTGTATTGTTGTCTAGAATATTCTTGACAAAACCAAAATGTTCTTGCTTTTGGTTCTGATGGAAAACGTGAATGAGTGAGTGAATGGGATGTGAAATGTTAGTTGTTAATGTTCCAAATGAGAATTATGCATAGCTTTCTGCAGAATAATGTGAGTATAGTGTACTTGGGTCCTTGCTTATAACTCATCAATTTGGAGGTTGTTTTTCTCCTTTGGGCATTCAGCTCGAGTTTTAGGCTTGACCACTGATTTGAATAGTCTTGATACTCTTTAACTTGTGGTTTGGACTGTGGAAAATGATATGTTTTAATTATGTCTTTAAAAGAGAATAACCATAATGTTCGTTTATAAAAAAAAATGTTCTTAGTTCTGTGTTATATGGAAAACGTGGATAAGTGATTAAATAGTTATTTAGTGTCAGTCTTTTTGTCTTAGAGGCATGTTGAGCTGTATGCAAAAAGTGCAACAACAATGTCCTTTCGTTCTTGTTGTCCTTTCTCATAGCTCATCAATCTGGAGATCGATCTGGTCATTGATTTTGAGGTTGTTTTGCTTCTTTGGACATTCAACTTGAATTCTAGACTTGATTATAGTTTTGAGTATTCTTGATATTCTTTTATCTTGAGGTTTAGACTATGGAGAATGATTTGTTTTAATTATGTCCTTAAAAAAAATAACCAGAATGATCCTTTGATAAACCAAAATGATATTGATAAAAAATGATCTTTTAATAAACCAGAATAATCTTTTGATAAACTAGAATGATCCTTTGATAAACTAGAATGATCATTTGATAAACTAGAATGATCTTGATTAACCAGAATGATCTTGATTAACCAGAATGATTTTTTAATAAACCAGAATGATCTTTTGATAAACCAGAATGATCATTTGATAAACCAAAATGATCCTTGATTAACCAGAATAATCTTGATAAACCAAAATGATCTTTTAATAAACCAGAATGATCTTTAGATAAACCAGAAATATCCTTTAATAAACGAGAATGATCATTTGATAAACGAGAATGATCTTTTAATAAACTAGAATAATCTTGATAAACCAAAATGATCTTTTACTAAACTAGAATATTCTTATGATCAATCTGTCATCAATTTGGGTATCATTCTGTATGTTTGTTTTTGCAAGTAGACCTTCAAATCTCGACTTTTAATAGCTCATTAAATGTTGGAAAGTCCATGAGTGAAATGATAATTAATTTACTACATGTTGTTCTTACATAAAGATTTTTATTGTCAATTGTTCTTTAATATAACAACTAGACATTCTGGTGAATGTTCTTCCATCATTCTTTAAACAAATGACTCAATCTTAAAGTGATTTGTTCTTCAAAGTTGATTCTTGTTATTTTGCTGAACTGATATGAGTATTTATGAGTGCAATGAACTTGTTCATCATGAGAAAATTCTTTCATAACCATTGAAAATGTTATCTTCTACATGAGAGAAGAAATCTTTTGTCGAAGTAATACTTCCTACAATTTCTCTTGGTATTGCTCATGTTGTGTCTTATTCATCAAGTATCAATGACATACTTTAGTATAAGTATGAACGTATTAGACACTTTCTTCATGAAGATTTTATGATATATGATATATTCTATTTGAGATTTTTTCATTGTTGAGTAGATACTTATGCACCTTTTGATGTGAGTGGCTTCTTGCTTATCCAATTATGCAATTCATGTTCCTTAAATAAAACTCAAGTGCAATTGTTAGTAGATCACCATTCATAAAACTGAATCATTTATTTCATAAGTATTGTTGTCATTAAAACATATATCAAAAAGACCCCAACATTTGCATGAGAATCATACGTTTGTTAATGACATGACAAAGTATAAGGTTGCACCAAGATTTATTTTGAATGCTTTGAAAGAGAGAAATAAAGAGAATCTCACAGTTTCCACTCAAACATATAAAGCAAGGAGTACTTATCGATCATCTTTGAGAGGTTTGTACACATAAGTGCAGTATCTATTGAAGTTAATACAAAATAAAAATTATGTGCACTGGACAAGAAGACAGGAGGATTCAGATGTTCTGAGAGACATATTTTGGACCCATCCTGATTCTATAAAGTTGTTGAACATGTTTCATATTGTTTTGATATGTGATAGCACATACAAAACAAATAGATATCGTCCACCACCTAATAAAGTGAAAACCAAGGGAGCTACTAAAAAGAGAAAATAATTTGGTGCTCTTCGTGATTCCTTATATTGGGAGTATATCGATGCCTCTCATGGATCTCCAAGCAACCATCTCAGCATTCTACGAAGCAACCATCTCAGTGTTCTGCAAATCAACCATATCAGCGTTCTGCAAAGCAACCATCTCAAGGATCTGCAAAACAACCATTTGAGATACATTTTCCTACTTTTATTCATCAATATATCGAGGACATAATAGATGTTGTGCCTGATGGAAATTGTGGTTATCGCGCAGTTGCATCATTATTCTATTGGAAGGAAGCATCTTAGCCTTTAGTTCGAATACATTTGGATAAAGAAATCCATCAACATCAAGATCTTTATTCCAATGTTTTCCATGATAGCATTAAAATAGTGTGAAACTCATTGAACATTTCTATTTTGGGTGCTCAAGAAAAAGATAAGTGGATGTCTATACCAGAGTTGGGTTACATGATAGCAACAAGATATAATGTCGTTTTGGTGTCATTGTCTCGTAATTTGAATATGACATTTTTTCCGCTAAATAAATCACCATCAACGGATTCTTTTCTTAATTCTTTAATAGCAATTAGATTTGTCAGTAAGAGTTATTGGGTACAGGTAAAATTTATGATTGATAGTATTGTTTAATAGTAAATTCATGTTTAATATTGTCTTGTTCAGATAAACTAATGTTTAATATTTTATTGTTCAAATAAAATTGAAGAC
Source organism: Cicer cuneatum (assembly GCA_037974295.1). Lineage (NCBI taxonomy): Eukaryota > Viridiplantae > Streptophyta > Magnoliopsida > Fabales > Fabaceae > Cicer > Cicer cuneatum. The sequence goes on along the minus strand of JBBPBO010001986.1, from coordinate 24,154,599 downwards.
TAATTGTCCTTTGCCACCTACCTCACAAAAATGGAGAGACTTTTGTAGTGATTGTCCGAAGACATGGAAAATAGTTTATGCATGACATCTTAAGCATTGGGAACACATAGATCCAGCATTTATCAAACTGTCTTGTATTTCATTAAATGAGGATTAGTATATATGTGTGATGTTTTCAAACCATTGTATTTCGTTAAATGAAGTTGCATGTGTGAAGATTTGTTGCCTCTTTTTTGGTATTGAGTTATAGTTGAAATTTTAATCATTTACTTATAGAATAAAATTTAAGTATTGATGTTTCAAAATTCATATTAGAATATAATTTCATGATACAAAATATTGATAATACAAAATATATTTATCATACATAACTCAATCTACTAACCGTCTCTTGAGAACATGTAGAGTAACTCACTTAATATTTCATGAACTTCACCCATTGGATTTACGATCTGTATAGCCCTATGTAAAAGCTCAGATGCTCTACGGTCTCGTGCCGAAGATGGACCAACTTGTGCAGAAGATGATGGAACATGTGGAACAACATGTGCAGCAGTAGGTGGACTAGTATGTGACGCATTAGGGAGGATCATAGGATGTGAAACATTTATGTACCATGCATAATAGTTCGTAGTGACCTCACCAAGAAACGTCGGTAGAGGAGATAAACTCTGAAAAGTCATTATACATGCTCTCGTAGTATTCTGCCACTCTCAATCTATATTTTCTAGCGTTCGAGGAACGTCACGCGGAATGAACTGAATGCGACCAAATTGTCGAAAACATCGTTTCAGTAGATATGGGACTGAAACACCACCCTAACGAAGGTAGCCGAAGAACATCGACATTGCTTCAAAAGGATGATTAGTCTGGTCATCATTGTAGGGTGTAAACAGTACATCCTCAAGCAAAATAGCATCAAGTCTATATGTTAGCAGTGACCTTCAATAGCGTGTTTTGCAGTCCACCTACGTGCTCTTGGAATATGCGCACAAGCCATTCCACTATCGCACCGCTTACAAATATTAGGAAAGTGCTCGTAAATCCAGCACTGCACCAAAAATAAAAGACAATTTAGTAACTTAAAAATACAACTTAATAAATGAATAACACAACTTAATATGAATCGTATACTTGTTATAGGGTCATATATTCTCCCAATTGTCTAGTGTTGTGAACAACTCCATCTCCCAGGTTGTCATATAGAACAACCAATGCAGCGGTACCATATGCATAGTCTCGACAATGATCTAAATCAATGAATAAACTAATATATTTCACCTCCACACGAGTGTGAATCTTGTCGGCGAAAATAGTGTTGGCAATCAAATGGAAGAGGTACATTCTAGTAGCATACTCAAACATGTTACTTTGAATGAGACGTTTATATAAATCACGCAACAATTGCAGTCTATACTGTGTACATTTGTTATAATTTATTTCAACAATTGCATCCTCCAAGGTTGTTCCCAACAGCTCATGTGCGACAATCACATCCTTATTAGTGTTCATATTTATTGGTGCATCGAAGAACTTACCACGGGGAGGAATGTTAAAAAGAGTCGTGACATCGTCCAGTGTGATCGTCATCTCTTCAAATGGCATATGAAACGAGCTGGTCTCTCTATGCCACCTTTCTACAAAGGCATATATGAGACCAACATCAACCATTATCAAATAAGCTGAAAACAAATGTACCAGCCCAGATTCTTGAATCCAATGTTGTACAATATATGGTACAAATACGTCAGCAAACATCTTCAGTTTCAAGTCATGTATGATCACCTTCAACGGGTCACGGTCCTACGAGTAATTAAAAAACATAATAAAATCATGTACTAAATTTCAATAAAAAAAAATACTAAATATAATATATACTTATTCTTAATTAAAAAACTAATTAATTAAAATATACTTCTCTTTCCTATATCCTACGAGCCACATGGTGTTCCTATTATGTCAACACCGATGTCACCAATGGTCATCTAGGGGATCCAGGCTGCTGAACCTGCACTTCGATGTTCTAAACCTGCTCTTCGACGTTAGCACCTCAACTTCCTCATAATCCATATGTTCAGGCTTCAGAACATCCTGTTCAGACTCCTGAACATCCTCGCCAAGGTCACGAGACTTAAAACCACGGCTACGACGATGCTGACGAGGTGGATGGTTTGCTTCATTCATTCGTCGATTTGATGTTGTGGGTGGAACTATATCGGATTTATCACCTCTATTGCCCCTATCACCTATAGCGATAATACGAATAATTTCTTCGTTCGCACATTTGGTTTTAGGCACTGTAAAATTAAGTTAAAATATTAATTATCATATCAATAATTTTGAAAAAAAATAATAGGAAATTTTCAAAATCTTTGAAAGTTTTAAAATTTTAAGTTTCGAAAGTTTCATTTTTTAAAACTTTCGAATGGTTAAAAAAATCAGCTTTTTGAAAGTTTCAAATAGTTGAAATGTTCGAAAGTTTCATATTTTTCGAAAGTTTCAAAATTCATTGATTTATCCAACTTCAAACATTTCATATTGTTTGAAAGTTTCGAACTTTCTGGATTTATCCTATTTCGAACATTTCTATTTGAAAGATTCAAAATTTTTGGAAATTTCTCATTTGGAAAGTTTCAACTCTTTTGAAAGTTTCGAAAATATTTAAAAATTTTAAAAATTGCGTTTCAGATGTTTAAAAGATTCGAAAGAAACTTACTTGTTGGTTTTGGAAGTTTAAAAAGATTCAAAATTGTTGTGATTTGGCTAAATATTTGAAACAGTGAGTGAAAAAAGTTCGAGGTAAAAGAATTTCAAGTTTTTATTTGTCTTTTCATGTGTCTTGGGGGTGGGGGGTGACAAGTAGAAAACTCGTGTTCTTACTTGAAGATGTTTTTGGTCCATCCATCTTAAAAAAAAGTGTCATCTCACTCATCTTCAAACCAATAAATCCGAAACTTTATAATCTTCTTTAATTTAAAAACTCAAAAAATTAATCAAATGTATGAATTTCAAATACATAACTTACAAATTCAATTTCATAACCTTTCAAACTCAAAAAAAATGAAAATCCTCCAACTCATTCCTTTTCCAAACACATATTTTTTATAAGCTTGTAAAGTTGTATTTCCACCAATTAGTTAAGAATCTCAATTTGCAATTTTCTTAATCTTAACCTTTCAAAAAAAAAATGTTAATCTTAAAAATCACTTCTTTTTAAGAAACAAATTTATCTCAATTTATACATAAAAACTATAATATTTAGGTAAAAGAGGAAGAAATAAAAAAAAAAGTTCAATATCAAATGAGTCAAAGAAAATATTTGTAAACTTTGGTTAAAACTGTTAAAATTAGATTGAAAAAAAAAATCTAGACAAAATAGTTTGTGTTGATCGATCCAATTTTCAAGACATATAAACTGGGCTTTTGATTCATCATCTCTAGGTGCTTTTGGTCCCAAGTAAGGATTTTTTTTCTCTTGCCATTCAAATTATACATTAACTTTTTTGTATGAGTGATCTAATATATTTGTTCTTGGAATTTTGTTGTTAGTTAATATGAGTATATGATTTTACGGTAAAAAATGAGTGATTTGGAAATAGGAAGATAGTTGCAGTATTTATATAATTACCTAAGTGAGTATATAACTTAAGGTAAAAAATGAGTGATTAGGGTTGTTGTGTTATTTTAAAAAAAAAATTGTGTAATGTATTAATAAAGGAATAAATTTTATTAGATGTATGTGTGAAAAGAATAAATTTTTGTTGTTTTTTGAGTTTAGAAAAACTATTTCAATATAAATTTATGTCACCGAATATATTACAGGGTTGAGTCGTGAACTAGGTTGCTCTCTTGAAGACGTTTCGCGGCACTGACCAAATTATGTAAGATAAACTATCAAACACGAAGTCCCCAGGATAAAATAGTCTAGACAAACTGTATCGGAGTTCTACTACACTGTGGAAAACCGTTCTAGAATTACACCCTCAATATGGCGGTTAAAGCCACTCTCAATATGACGGTTAAAATAATTCTCAATATGGCAGTTAAAACCACTCGCAATATGGTACTATGACCACTCTTAAATCAAAAGAACTACAACACAAAAAACCGCTCACAAAGGATTGTGGTATTAGGACCACTCAAAATCAGATGGGTTGCGGCATAAAAACCACTCTAAAAGGGCAGTGGTATTATGACCACTCAAAAATTGAAGGGACTACGACATAAAAAACACTCAAAAAGGGTAGTGGTATTAGGACCATTCAAAAATAAAAAGGGATAGAAAGAAAATGGGATGTTTTGAATTTGATTGCTGAAAGAATCATTCAAGTGTTGAAATCGATCTGTGACAAAGGATTGAATGGAGTTAAGTTTGTCCATGATCATTCTGTTTGAAATGATGTCTTCGGCATTTGCTATGTTGTCTGCTTCTGGTGCTACTGCTGGTGCTGCTTCTAGTGCACCTTCTGGTGCTGCTTCAGGTGCTACTGCTGGGCCTATTGTTGGTTCTGCTTCTTCTGCAGTGTCATCTTGGGCAGTTGATGAACTTTGTCCAATATCACTCTTATGAACATAAGTTTGAAGTGATTCACTCCATACTATTTTCATGCTAGGTAAAACACTTCAATCCGACAAGTTGTCTTTGGTTGTTTGGTTCAGCACCTCGCTTAAGAAATCAACTTTAAAATGTTCCAAAATTATTGTGACTTCTCTTGCGTAGGGAAAAGCTATAGAGTCTTTGGAAGCAAACAGAACTGAGCAAACAAAGTAAGCCCAATCGAGATCAGCCCCTTCAATCATGAAAATCATAATTTGAAGTTCGAACTCAGATATTTGTGAGTAATTTCCGGCTTTTGGTACCAAAATATAACTTAAAAAGTAATGAAGTAATCTGTTGTCAATTGTGAGATTACCAACCCCATATCTTTGTCGAGCGTATTCGGAACCAGCATGTGTTCTTTTTCGTTCCATAGTCTCCTTATCAAATCGACACAGTGAGATATACGCATCGTATTTGGTAGTGTTTACCCATTCACATAAGTGTCCTGGACACATCTTCTGACCTTCAGATGGTATATGTAGGATTTCTCCAATACTTTTAGAGTTTAAACTAATAATCTTTCCCTTAACCTTAGACACCAACCTAGAACCATCTTTTTCAAGATTACAGAAGAAAACCCTAACAAGGTCAGGATAGATGGGACCATTATAGCCAATGAATTCCCTCTAATTTTGAGCTTTCAGCAACTCAGGGAAGTTAAAATCAAAAAAGGAGTCTAACGTACCAATTTTTGGAATTATTAATTTCTTGTCCGAGAAATGGGTTATGAACCTGTCAATTTCTTCCGGTGAATGAAGTAACCGAGATAAATCAGCCATATTATCATGCCTTCTTTTCTTTAAAGGACCTACTGCAGCAACCTTTGTTCTTGGACCTCTTTTTCGTTCATCCATATTTGAGAAGATGAAGTTTACAGTTTTTGGGGAAATTGGGTTTTGGGTTTGAATTGAAAACAATCTTAGATGTAATGTATGATGAGGGGAAGGTTTAGAGATGATTGCATGTAGGTTTAGATGAAGTTTTTGAAGGAAGGAAACCAGATATTTTTGATTGTATTCGGCTACTATTAGTTTGTATTCGAATAAAAACCTAAAATCTGTTGAAAATGTTTTTATATGCTGAAAAACTCGAATTTGTATTCGACTACAGGTTTGATGTATTCGAATACAGATTTTTCTGGGAACGTGTATTCGAATACGACAGTAAAAATTTTGTTTCTAAAATAAAATTTTAACAAATAAACAAACAACAACAAAAATAATATTAAACATGTATTAAAATACATAGATATCAAAGAATCATATATTAATATTTTTGTAAGAGAAGATGCAAAAAAAAAAATTTAAAATTAAAAGTGATATGACTTACAAAGTATTCAAACCTCTTTAGAGATCATTCTCATTTAGAATGCCTAGTTCCCTTCGTATCTTGTAAAATGATTATCTAGGTAGTAGGTTTGTAAAAATATCCGCTAGTTGATTATGAGTGTCGACAAAGGTAACTTCAACATTTCCTTTGAGCACATGATCTCTCAAAAAATGATGACGTATGTCGATATGTTTGGTTCAAGAGTGCATGACTGAATTCTTAGTGATGTTGATAGCACTATTATTGTCACATTTCAGAGGAATACACCCGAGATCAAGTCCATAGTCACATAGTTGTTGCTTAAGCCATAGGATTTGAGCACAACAACTGCCTTCTGCTATGTATTCTGCCTCAGCAGTACTTAATGCCACGCATGCTTGTTTCTTACAAGACCATGATACTAGTGCATTTCCTAGAATGTGATAGGTGCCGCTTGTGCTTTTCTGGTCCGTCTTACATCCTGCATAGTCAGAGTCAGAATAACCAATGATATTGCATATGCTACCTTTTGGATACCATAGGCAAGCATTGGTCGTTCCTTTTAGATATTTCATTATCCTCTTTACTGCTACAAGATGTGATTCCTTCGGATCTGCTTGAAACCTTGCACACAAACAAACACTAAATATAATATCTGGCCTACTGGCTGTTAGATATAAGAGAGACCCAATCATACCTCTATACCTTGATATATCAATTGATTTACCAATTTCATCTTTATCAACATACATTCCGGATCCCATGGGAGTCACACTTTCTTTGCTGCTGTCCATCTCAAATCTTTTTAATAATTCTTTACAATATTTTGTCTGATGAATAAAGATGTCGTTCTTAAGTTGCTTGGTTTGAAGTCCTAGGAAATAATTTAATTTTCCTATCATGGACATTTCAAATTCTCCTTGCATCATTAATGAGAATTCTTCACATATTGCATTTTTGGTTGATCCAAATATGATATCATCTACGTAGACTTCAACAAGTAAAGTATGATCATTTGTTCTTTTAATGAATAAGGTTTTATCAACTTTACCTTTTTCAACTCCATGTTCACATAAGAACTTACTCAACCTATCATACTAAGCTCTTAGGGCTTGTTTCAAACCATAAAGTGCTTTCTTTAATTTGAAGACATGTGAAGGATTTTTGAAGTCTTCAAAGCCAGTGGCTGTTTGACGTAGACTTCCTCATTGATATAGCCATTTAGGAACGCACTCTTGACATCCATTTGAAATAGTTCAAAATCCATAGAGCAAGCATAAGCAAGTAGTAGTCAGATTGCTTCTAATCTTGCTACTGGAGAAAATGTTTCATCAAAATCAACCCCTTCTTCTTGATTGTATCCTTGTGCGACCAATCTTGCCTTGTTTCGGATAACTATTCCATTTTCATCTAATTTGTTCTTAAACACCCATTTGGTACCAATGATGTGTTTATTTCCAAGATTTGGAACAAGTTCCCAAACTTTGTTTCTTTCAAACTGATTTAGTTCTTCGTGCATGGCAAGAATCCATTGATCATCTTTGAGGGCTTCACCTATTTTGGAGGGTTCTATTTGAGAAACAAATGCCATATTTAAACAAGCATCTTTGAGATTTAGCCTTGTAGTGACTCCTTTGTTGATATCAACTATTATGTTGTCAATCGGAAGATCACGATGGGTTTTCCATTCTTGAGGAAGATCAATGTGTTGATCTAGTTGTTCTATATTGATTTTGTCCTTTTGATTGTTTGATCAACTTGATTTTCTTTGCTTGTCTCATCATCATCATCATAAATAATTTTATCCTCTTTCGAGGGGTTAGATTCATCAAAAGATACATGTATAGATTCTTCAACTATCAAAGTTCTTTTATTAAAAATTCTAAATGCTTTACTAGTTAAGGAATAACCAATAAAAATACCTTCATCGGCCTTCTCATCGAATTTGTCGAGATTACCCTTACCATTATTTAACATAAAGCATTTACATCCAAATATGTGAAAGTGAGAGATATTCGGCTTTCTTCCTTTATAAGGTTCATATGGATTTTTCTTCAGCATTGGCCGGATTATAACTCGGTTGGATACGTAACAAGCTGTACTTACAGCATCTGCCCAAAAGTATTTCGGTAGACTTGAATCACTTAGCGTAGTTCTTGCAAGTTCTACCAATGATCTATTCTTTCTCTCAACTACTCCATTTTGTTGAGGTGTTCTTAGATCAGAAAAATTATGGAAGATTCCATTTTCTTCGCAGTATTCTACAAAAGAGGCATTTTGAAATTGTCCTCCATGATCACTTCTAATTGATACAATTTTGGTTGCTTGTTCATTTTGAACTAGTTTGGCATATTTCTTAAATGTTTTAAAAGCTTCATTTTTATTTGCCAAAAATAAGGTCCATGTGAACCTTGAAAAGTCATCAAATACTACTAGTCCATATGAATTTCCACCAAGACTTTTAGTTCTTGATGGTCCAAACAAGTCCATATGTATTAATTGAAGTGGTCTTGAAGTTGATATAATATTTTTGGGTTTAAAGGAAACTTTTGTTTGTTTACCTTTTTGACAAGCGTCACATAATTTATCCTTAATGAATTTCATTTTTGGTAAGCCTACAACAAGTTCATGCTTGACTAACTTGTTTAAGTTATCCATATGGATATGTGCAAATCTTTTATGACATAGCCAAGCATCATTTTTGTCACTTACCATAAGACATTTCATTTTTAAGGATAAATCATCAAGATTAATTGTAAAACTATTTTTGAAACGCTTACCAATAAACTGAATTTCATTTGTTACCTCATTTTGGATAATACAATCATCTTTGTTGAAAGTGATTTTGTAACCTTTGTCACAAAGCTGGCTTATGCTTATGAGATTGTGTTTTAACCCTTCAACATAGAGGACATCTTCAATTGAAGGAGATGGAGCAATGCCAACCTTTCCAATGCCCAAAATTTTTCCTTTGTTGTTATCTCCATAGATCACATAACCTTTTGACTCAAGAGTTAGTGCTGAAAATTTTGTTTTGTCACCGGTCATGTGCTTTGAACATCCACTATCTAAGTACCACATACTTGATGTACTTTGTGTGTATTCCTACAAAACAAGATTTATAGTTTATTAGGTACCCAAAGTGTTTTGGGTCCTTGAAGATTAGTACCTTTCTTGACCCACACATAATGCCCTTGTGGAACACCAACGTTCCTAAAATGACAAGCATTAGGTGTGTGGCCATTAAGACCACAATAGAAACATATTGTAATCCTTTTAGGAAAACATGGTTTCTTTTGAATAGTACTCTTTTTAGAATAATGATGATTCTTTTGAATAGCTATTTCTTTCTCATTTTTGGATTGATTACTTGCTTTAACAAAGATTGTTTTACTAGTACTTGGTTTATCAAATTTCGAGTCACCAAGTCCACTTTTATCGTTTGAATATCTTTGAATGTTAAGTAAATTTTCCAATCCAATTTGTCCTTTTTCGTATCTCTCGATAACTCTATTCATTTGGACAATTTTAAATGAGAGAGAATCACATTTATTGCATGTAGAATTCTATTTTTGTTTTTCAAAATCTTGTTGCATAGTGTCGATCTTTTCATTTAGAGATAAAATTTGTTTCTTTTGATTCGACACAATTTTGTACAGATTTCTACATTCTATAAGTAGTTCTCTTATAGCTTGTTGTGCATCACTATCTTCAACACAGGAATCATCATTATAACAAGTATTTTTGCTACTAACCTCTTCTTCGTCATCAAAATGATGAGATGCCATCAGGGCAACGTTTGCGCATTCGTCATTTTCTGAATTTGAAGATGAACTTACTTCATTATCTTCCCATGCTATGTATCCCTTTTTGAACTCTTTCCTTCTGTTAGCATTTTTCTTGATAATGTTAGGACATTTTGCTTTCATGTGTCCTTGTTTTCCACATTCAAAGCAAGTAAAATTTTGATTCTATTCTTAATGCAATATTCTTTGTTTTCTTTTCTAAACTCTCATTCTTTTCCAATCTTTCTAATTCTATTTCATGCTCTTGTAACTTTCCGAAAAGTGCTGAGAGTGACATTTTAGATAAACTTTTCTTTTCAGAAATTGTTGTCACTTTAGGCTGCCATGCTCTAGTTATTGATCTCAGAACTTTTAGGTTCAATTCATCATTAGTAAAACTTTTGCCAAGTGCTGTCAAGTGATTTGTTAAGTGAGAGAATCGTTTCTGCATATCTAGAATTGCTTCTCCTGGTTGCATTCGAAACATTTTGTATTCTTGAGACAAAGTGTTTAGTTTTGAACGTTTTACCTCAATTGTTCCTTCGTGGGTTACTTCAAGAGTATCCCATATTTCTTTTGCTGTTTTGCAGTGGGATATACGAAAGAATTCGTCCATTCCTAATGCTGATTGTAACATATTTTTTTTGGCTTTCTTGTCAAACAATACTTTTCTCTTTTCATCGTCTGTCCATGAGGCTTTTATTTTTATTTCTTTTTTTATTATTGGTGACTGTTGTTGGAATATATGGACCGTTTTCTACAGCCTCCCATATGTCATCTCCTTGAGCCTCAAGGTATGCTTGCATACGTATTTTCCAAAAATCATAATGTTCACCGACAAAGCAAGGTGGTTTGTTACTGCCACCACCATCTCTAAAAACAGGTTGTGCGGAAGCCATGAATCGAGGAGCAAATTACCATAACCTGCTCTGATACCAATTGTAAGAACAGAGGTGTACCTAAGAGGGGGGTAAATTAGGTGTTAGACAATTTTTCTATTTTTAGAGTTTATGAAAGCTTTGTAAAATACTGAAAATAAATCACACAGAAATTTATCCTGGTTCCCCTTATAACCAAGGGTACATCCAGTCCTCTTGCACACCACAAGAGATTTTCCATTAATTGTTCGAATAAGTTACAAGTCTAACACTAAGACTTCAGTTACAAATTCTTTAACACTTAGCCGAAGATAGTACACCACTATCTCAGTTAACAATACTTGAAGAATCTACACTAAGTTCTTCAATTGATACAATAACTTTAATTGATTTTGTAATGATGTTCTTAAATAAGAACAAGGTTATAACACTAAGTATTTGATACTTAATCAGTCACACTTCCAATTACAACTGAGAACCTTTCTAAATGATATGAAAATGAAAAGCATGTCCTTGAAAATATGAAACTTAAGCTTTTGAAGTTTTTGATATTTCAGAAAATTAATTCTAAGATTAGTAAGTCAAAAGTTGTAAGTAATAACCGAAGCTATGAAATATTTATACTCCATAGGTAACACTTCATATCAGTGGCAATTGTTCCACAAGTTTTGATGAACTTATGCAATGTTCCAAAACTCAAAAAAATTGCATTGTTTCGAAGTTGTATTCGAATACAGCCTTAGTGTATTCGAATAGACTTCTATAACGTTCAGTTTTTATTTAAAATTTGAACTTCGTATTCTAATACGATACCTCGTAGTCGAATACAAGTATGAGATTTTTGCCACTGACTTGAGTTGTATTCGAATACGCGAAGCTGTAGTCGAATACAAAAGTTCAATTTTAGCTACTGACTTGCAATCTGTATTTAGCTACGACACTTTGTATTTGAATACAGATCTTTAATTTTAGCTACTGACTTGCAATCTGTATTCGGTTACGACACTTCGTATTCGAATACAGATCTTCAGTTTTAGCTACTGACTTGCAATCTGTATTCGGCTACGACACTTCGTATTCGAATACCGATTTTCAGTTTTTGTAAAAAATTTATTTTCAAATATATGTTTATGTATTTAAATATTTTTAGAAAACATTTTAATGCATATGCTAACAGGAGGGTTCTCATAATATTGTATTTGAATTGTATTTTATTTAATATTAAATACCTTAAGTTCGAAGTTACCTAATATGAATATGAAGGATGAGTTGAATTAATATCCTTTTGCTTTTTGATCAATGAACTTTTTATCTTCATCAAAAATGTAGATCTTTATTCTTTTTCATAAAAGGGCAGTGGTATTATGATCACTCAAAAATCAAAGGGACTACGGCATAAAAACCTCTCTAAAAGGGCAGTGGTATTAGGACCACTCAAATATCAAAGGGACAGGAAAAAAACGGAGAATTGGCTTGAACATTCATTGAACAGAAAAGAGGGAGAAAAGAGAAACTTCGAAAATGCATCCAACTTTGGTGTGCTTTTCATAAAAATTTGACACTCTTTATATAGTGATGGAATCAAACTCACATATGTTTTCTATCCAATGTCGGACTTTAGTATTTATAGCGTTGAAAACTACTCAACATATGAGAGTTTTCCCAATGGCGGGTCTTGAACTAAAACATTGGGTGGCCATATATAGGAATTTTAAGTTTTAAATTTAGAAAAAATATATCGGAGAGAGGTAGTAAATCAAATTTTGGTTGACATTTTTAATAATTAAAAATTAGTTGAAATTTAGGTTGGAAAAATTATGTTATTTTTTAATTATAGTAGTTGTTTTATGATTTTTTTTATAAATTATTTCCTCCGATTTTTCAATAATAGACATGTAGATTATAATTTGGCCTACAAAAATTGATGTATTTGGTTCAGGGTTGCCTAAAGATTTTGGAAGTCTTATTATAATCTTAAAAATTGAGACAAATAAAAAAAGTGCAATTTTAATAATTAAAGAAATTGGTTAGATTAATTCTTACCCATACCAATCTACATGATGCATTGAGGATCTACACGTATCAATCTATATGATGCAATTTACATTATGCATGTCATTTGGTTAGATTAATTCATGTAACAAGAAAAAATGCATAGATAGTATGTCACCTTCACATAGTAAACTCAAACATACATCTCGACAACCATAACCCAACAACCACAATTTAACTCATAAAAATAATTCAACTCATAAAATACACTGATTATAGAACCAAAATTACAACAACATACACCACAATATCTATATTAATTAGCATATCTATTAACATATGTCATTGTCAGGTCTAGTCAGAATTCATCACAACCCAGCTAACATATATCAAACCACACAAACCACAATTATCTTATAAACTTATATAATTTGGTTTTCACACCCTTGTCATAGTTAATAATTATTCATTTTTCAAATTTTTTTAATATAAATATTTTTTCTTATAAATTTTAACTACTTCCATGCATTAAATCAAATTCATATGTAAAAGTTTTATCAAAATTATATGTCAAATCACATTTTAGGACCACCATATTATACTCATCCACCCAAATATAAGGAGCGAATAAATATTACAAGAGTAATTTCAAAATTTGGATATTCTAGACATAAATATAAATATGAAATTTTAGATGGCACTATAGTTTGCACAGAGGTTAAGGGTTGGTACTAATTTGGTCTAGATCAATTTTTATTGAACAAATTATAACTCAAATGTCTCTTATAAACAAAAATAAAAAGAGCAGTATTTTTTAAAAAGTTATTAAGAACTTTGGGTGGTCCATGTCCTAACGAAGATCCACCACTGAGTTTTCCAATGTGAGATTTAAAAAAAATTTAAATTCACACACTAACATACTTTGTATATTCCAATAATTTTATACAAAAATATAGATGATTGAGTCATAATAAAAAGATTTTGTAAATAGTAAATTATAAAAGAAGTAAATAAATTTTTATGCATGTTGTATTAATAGAAAATAAAAGCTTAATTAATTGTTAATTTATTTCTTTTATGTTGATTGCTATATTTTTAAAAGAGAAATGCTAAGTATCACGAAATACATTTTCTAAAAAGCACACGAGCTAGTTAAAAATACTCACGACTTTACTCTTTCTCTTTCATCTATTCTATGCCTAGTATGCAAAATAACATAAAAAAACATGGGAAGAAAGAAGCAAGAGATTTCAACCATGCACCCCCCACCTAAACTTCTCACCATCCAACCCATGTGAAAATACATTTTTGCCTATTTACTATCTATAAAACCCTCAAATTTTTTTACCACTCACTTTTTCACCCTTCTTTTAAAACTTTAGAGAATTCTCCCTTACATTAGAAAGTTTCCAAATCTTTGAAATTCAGAAGTAAGTATCATTCGAAGTTTTGAAAGATTTGAAATGAAAATATTCCAGAATTTTCAAAACTTTCAAAATATAAAATTTCCAGATTTTCAAAACTTTCGAGCAATCTGAAACTTTCGAAATAGAAAGATTTCAGATTTTATGAAAGTTTTTAAATTTTCCAAATTATTCATACTATAGCCAGAGGTGTTGTGGGAGGTGGTAGAGGCTATAAAGCTGATAGAATTCCACCAATAGCATCACATAGACGACGGAGCGAAGCAAACTATCCACCTTGCAGCTTCGTCGTAAACGTGATTTTAGTAGTGAGGATGTTTAGGAGGATGTCCATGTGCCTGCACAGATGGATTACGAGGAATCTTAGGAGCAATATGTTCAGGAGCCTAAAGAAGACCAGATTCATGAGGATGATGATGAGCCTGACTAGGACATTCAGAACATCAAACACCATGTGGCTCGTAGGATATGGGAATGAGAGGTATACTTTAATTAATTATTTTTTAATTAAGAATAAGTATATATTATATTTAGTACATTTTTTTTCAATGAAATTTAGGAAATGATTTTATTGTTATGTTCTTTAGTTACTCGTAGGATCGTGGTTCTTTGAAGGTGATCACACATGGTTTGAAGCTGAAAAAGTTTGCTAAAGTACATGTATCAAATGTTGTACAACATTGGATTCGAGAATCTGGACTAGTACAATTGTCTTTAGCTTATTTGACTATGGCTAATGCTAGTCTGATATCTTCCTTTGTAGAAAGGTGGCCTAGAGAAACCAGCTCGTTTCATATGCAATTTGGTGAGATGACCATCACATTGGACGACATCCCCACTCTTCTTCATATCCAACCCCGAGGTAGTTTTTTTGTTGCACCTGTAAATATGAACACTAATAATGCTGCGACAGCTGCACATGAGCTGTTGGGAGCAACCTGAGAGGAAGTCGTTGCTGAGATTAATTATAACAAATGTGTAAATATAGATTGTAGTGGTTGCGTGATTTATATAAATGTCTCATTCAAACTAACATGATTGAGTGTGCTGCTAGAACGTACCTCCTACATTAGTTGGCAACACTATTTTCGCCGACAAGACACATACTCGTGTGGAGGAGAAATATATTAGTTTGTTCGTTGATTTACATCGTTGTCGGGACTATGAGATACTGTAGTGCCCCAATTTTGTTCGTCCGATTCAAAATAATTTATAAAAATTAAAATAAAATGATAATATGTTTAATTAATATTTTTGCACTTATAATTTTAAAGTAAAAAAATCGTCATTTTAAATCTGGTCCAATTTTGAGTCTATATGATTTTCGATACATTACGTTAAACACCAAAATTAAAATAAGTAAATAAAACTAAAAAGATTAAGTAAAGAAATGTATCTTTTCTATGTGTGCTCTCCTACCTACGTATGCGTGCAACTTTCACTTGTTTTGCTTTTGTACTTCCTTTTATTTCTCTATTTTTTGCTTTCCTCATTTTTAATTTTTTTCGTTTTCCTTCTTCTTTTGTGTTTCCTGCTGCAAATTTGCAGCACCTCCTCCCCCTATTTTTTACTTTTGTTTTTAGTTTAATAAGGATATTATTTTCACCATATGAACACTCAATCAAAAATATTAGCCACTTATTTTCTTAATTGATTAAGATTGCTTAAATTTAGCTCAAAAACAATAAAAATCAAGAACTCATTTTTATTTCATGGATACACAAATTCATCACTTAAGCCTATCAATTGAGAACAAAAAATCACTATTAGAGGAAAGAGGTTTTTTTTTATTACTAAAGATAAAAAACGGAAAAATAGAGAGGGTAAGGAGTAGAAGAGAAACAACATATGAGAGGAAGAAAATACGAGACATAAGATATTCTAAATCTCTTTAATATTATTATATATATATATATATATATATATGATTTCTTTTTTATTATCACAATATGTATACAAATAAAAAATCATGTTCATGATGTTGTTAGGTTTATTTATTTATTTATATATTTTTCCTTCTTCAATATTAGCAACTGTAAACTCAAAACAGATGCATAAAAATCGAAAATATCATAAAAAATTAACGATAAATTAAAAGAATAATAAACAAACAAACCAAAAAAAGAAGATGGAATCGTTTTCGTCGGAACGACGACTGCCCGTCGCCACCGACCACCGCTGGATTACTTCTTCTTCATTTCTTTTTTTCCTTCTTTCTTTTCTCTTCTTTCTTCTTTCTTCTTCCTTTCTTTTTTCTTCTTTCTTTTTTCTTTTTTCTCTTTCTTTCCCCTTTTTCGTCTCTGGCAGCGCCTCCCCCCTCCTTTCTTGTTTCTTTTTCTTTTTTGTTTCTCTTTCCTTCTAAAATTAGGTTTACTATCTATATTTTTTTTTATTTACAAAGAGAGAGTTTTGACTCCAAGGCCAACCTTTTTTGTTTATTTAATTATGCAGTCCATCTTTTCTTTCTTTTTTGACAGATTCTTTTTTTTATTTATATTATTATTTCGTTGACTAAATTTAAATTTCATTTTACTTTCTTCAAATTGGATGTTTAGCTTTTTTTTTAATTCCTCCTAAAAAAACAAAGAAAAAATTATAATCAAATATTGAAGGGTTAATTAGATGTGACATTTGTTAACCTTTGAGTTGTTAGAACACAAGTCGTGACAATTTGATATTTCTAAAACTGATCTTCACAATTTAATAATGGATTAAATTAGATGTCACATCTTTTTTTATTCATTGAGTTTTTGAGACATGAGTTGTACAACTTTATAGTTCTAAAATTCGCATTTCAAAATAATTATTGAAATCAAGCAAACTTTTTTTTTTAAATTTATTTTATTTTTTATTTTTATCAACAACGAAATACATTGTCATTAAAAACAATCAACACATCTGCTTTTTCTACCAATGAACTATGTAGCTTTGATTTCTCCATCGCACCGGAAAATATGTATGAGCAAGATCGCACTCTTGTCAAGCACAATAATAAAATTTCCTTTCTTTTCCTTCATTTTTTAATTACTCTTTTATTTCAAAAATCACATTTATAACAAAAAAAATTGATATTCATATTTAAAAAAAAGGAGAAATGAATATATTTATGTTAATATTAATTTCGCAAATTAATTGTATGTAACCGTATTTTTTTAACGGATGTTGTAGGGTGCTAATACTTTCCCTACGCATAATTGATTCCCGAACTCAAAATTTGATTTTATGGGCCATTTTTTTTAAAGGCTTTCCCAATATTTTCTATTAGAATATTAGAAAATATCTTATAATGTCTTTTATATTATATTAGAGTATCTTGAGTTATTTCATAGGATCAATTTATAATCATAGAGATATCTTATAATATCTCTCATTATTATTATGATTTGTTCCTAATTTAGGATTGAGTCTATGTTTCTCTATAAATAGAGATTAGTATTGAAACTTTTGTAATTAAGTCAGCATTAAGATATTATCAATAATATTGAAACCCTAATTATTTTCTCTCCTCTTTTTCAATAAAATCCCACAATTTCAACATGGTATCTAGAGCCTAAATCGATCCTCCTTGAACGATCCCACCTCCATTCCGCTGTCGAGTTCCCAATAGTTTGGGAATATAATCATTGTTTCTCTTTTACAATGTGATCATTCCTTTTTCAAATCATTGTTTCCGGTGAGTTTTCCGGAAAACAAACACTCCATCAGTTTCGCCTCGTCTAGATTAGCACGCGACCTCTTTGAACTTGTCTCGTGTATGACCCTTAACTTTAAAATTTAATTATGGAATTAATATTAAGTGTATTTTGGAGATATTTGTAAAATATTTAATATATGTATGTTTTGAGTGAATATATATATATATATATATATATATAAATATTTATTTGGAAGATGAATTAAGATTATTGGAAGAAGAGTAAATTAATTTAATTACGAGTAATTAAATTATCAGATAGTTAATTAAGGGATTATCTGCTAATTGCGACGAGACTGGTTAAGTGCTGAGGATCAGACAAGTGTCGGGTGAGGTGGCACCCACACAAGCCTATATATAGGAGTGAGAAGGAAGGGCAAAGTCAGAAACCCATTCCTCCTCCCTTACTGCATGTAACAGTACTCACCCTCCCCCTTCTCCCATTCTGATTTCTGTTTCACGACCAAAAAAAAAAGGGAGTTCCTCAAAAGTGATATTACTTGGAAATCCAACCACCAAACCAGAAAACCCCGAGAACAAAAGTTGTTCTCCTCATCATTACGGAGCTAGAGAACCCATTTTCGTAGCGGCGAACGTGAGCGGGAGTTTCGCCGATTTTTGACGTAGAAACGTGAACAGTAGCAGAAACGCAACAAGGGTAAGGGCACCTTCCACTTTCTAGTTGCATTTTAGGGTTGTAAATGTATGTTTGAGGTGTGATCATATTTGAGTTTCTGTTTTGAAAAACGAAACTGTTTTGCATGACATTTTGAAAGGTGAAAAAATGCATTCTGTCGAGGTTTTAAAAATCTATGATGTGCTGTTTGGGGTGGTTATCTCAATGCTGTTTTGTTTATGTGGGAAAGTTGAAAAATGTCTTGCATGTTGTTCTGAAGATGATCAAAATGCATATTTATAAAACTGTTGTGTCGGTTGTTATAAAATGTGAAATTGCACTATGTTGGTGTTTTGGTGTATGTGATGCTTGTTGTTTGGCTGAATGTATTAATGTTGTTCTGATGGTGTGAGAAAGCTAAAAATTCTTTGCATGTTGTGATTGGTTATGTAAGAATGCTGGAAATACTCTGCATGTTGTTTTGAGAATGTAAACATTTGGAAATGCATGTTCTGTTTTGAGTTTGATATTCTGTTTGGGGGATTTAAGCAAAACTGTGATGTTGCTTTTGGTGCTGGTGATTCTGTTTCTGTCCTGTTGATGAAAATCTGGTGTTGCTGATGTTTTCAAAAGAGAAGGATTCAAAATGATGAAGGTGCTTTCTGGAAAATCTATATTGATGAAAAATGTCTGAGTTTTGTGGTTTGCAAAAGAGTGGTAAAACAGTTTTGGGGTTGTTGGTTTTTCAAAGAGAAAAGTTTGAAAATGTGTTGAAGTCTCAAGAAAATTTCACTGAACTCGAAGGTGAATTCGAATACAGCATGAGTATATTCGAATACAGCCTGCCAAGCTTCTGTTTAACTCAAGTTTTTGAACTTGTGTTCGAATACGGGCCTCTGTATTCGAATACAGAGGAAGGATTTTTTCTTCTGACTTAGCATCTGTACTCAACTACGACTCTGTCGTATTCGAATATAGAAGTAAAATTTTAACACTGTATTCGCATCTGTATTCGACTACGACATGTATTCGAATACAGGATGCTAACTTTCACAATTTTTGCTTCTGTATTCGAATACAAGGGAGCTGTATTCGAATACAGATTCAGGTTTTCTAGAAACTCAAGTTTTAGCTTCTGTATTCGAATACAAGGAAGCTGTATTCGAATACAGATTCGTGTTTTCCAGAAAATCAAGTTTTAAACACTGTCATATGAATCTTAAAGTGTTGAGAAACTTTGGAAAGGTTTGAAATGATTTAAAATGGAGTTTTTGAAATAGTTTTGCAAAGGAGATGATGAAGTTCTTGAAAACCTTAAATGATGTTGGGAAAATACTGAATTTACACTGTTTTGTCTTCTGTATTCGACTACAGGTATGCTGTATTCAAATTGCAGTTTTATGCTTCTGTATTCGAATACAAGGGAGTTGTATTCGAATACAGATTCGTGTTTTTCAGAAAATCAAAGTTTTAAACATTGTTTTATAAACCCTAAGTGTTGGGGAATATTGGGAAGGTTTGTGATGAATTAAAATGGAATTTTTGTGATAGTTAGAAGTGGTGGTGATGAAGTTTTTGAGACTTTACTCATGTAGTGAAAAATGTTGGTATGTGCACTAGGACTGCTCCTGTATTCGAATACCAGGGAGCTATATTCGAATATAGAGTGTTAATTATGCACTGTTTTGGCTTCTGTATTCGAATACAGATGAGCTGTATTCGAATACAGATTCTTGATGTGAAGATTTTTGATGAATAAGAATGGAGTTTTAAGATGATGTGAAGTAGAAATGATGAGATGTTTGAATGTTTGATTTATGATGTGATGATAATGAAATTTGTTGTGTTGAGATGTTTTGAGAAATGATGGAAAGGCATGAATTTTACTGATGTTGCATACTGTTTTCAGTGAAGAGAAAACACTGCATATTCGTGGATTGCATAGTCAGGTGGTACCCGCGATGGGCCACAGAGTAATGCGTAAACGTGCTGATCTGTTGAGCGATTGCACGAGTGCTGGTCTGTTGAGCGACTGCACTTGTACTGATCTGTTGAGCGATTGTACCTTGGTATATGTTAAACGTGCTAGTTTGTTGAGCGACTGCACGAGTGCTGGTTTGTTGAGCGACTGCACTGGTGCTGATCTGTTGAGCGATTGCACCCTGGTCTTGAGGGCCGTTAAAGTCAAACATATTTAAATTGTGCTGGTCTGTTGAGCCACTACACCTTGGTAATTCCATGAAGTTGAATACATGAGCATATACATATTGCATCGGGGTGATTGACCGGTGGGTCACGATTTGGTTATATGATGATGAATGGAAAGTGATGTGTATAAGTACGTTATGAAATCTGAATTTCTGATGAATGTTTGTGATTGCTGAGGTGGTAGTTGTACTTACAATGTGTTCTATATTAAATGTTGCTGTTTGAAAAAGCATATATTTCATGAAATTTCAAATGAGCATCCTTCATTTTCATCATTGTTATATGATATGCCATGGATATTTTTGTTACTGTGAGATATATGCTATGTGTTATTTGTTAATTTCGGTCGGTGACCCTTTACTATTATTGTGGAAATTGGGCTTTGCCCTCAGATGAACCCCAAACCTGTCCCACCGACGGTTACACTAACGACGGAGACGTCGTTAGTTTTCCTTGATATTCGTATACGGTGTCGTTGTGGACAACGCAGAGGGACGGACAGCTGGCTGAAGACGAGACTTGTAGAGGATGCGGCGGAGACCGTGCTACTGTAGCATAGTGCATGATCAGTTAGATTTGATGTATAGGATTTTGAGCTAGAAAATGTAATTTGTTTTAATTTGGGAATTATTGAACCACTTTTCCGCTAACACATTCCGCACTCTGATATTTTCTTCTGAGATGTTATGACACTACTCTTCTTTTGAAATGTATTAATGTTATTATTAATTCCCAAAGTTAAGTACTTAGTAATAATATGATGAAGTTATTTAATTACGTTCATCGATTAAATTACGACGTACTATTTTATGAATAACATGGTTGCGTTTGTTGCTGCGAAGACTCAACGAGATCTGGAGAAGAGAGAAAGAGAGATTCGTGCTGCGGAATCTAGAGGATTTTCATCGTCATAATCCTCCCAAGTTCAAGGGTGATGAGGGTCCAGAAAGAGCGGACCAATGGATCCAAGAGATGGAGAAAATCTTCGAGATGATTAATTGTCGGGCAGCGGTGAAAGTCAACTATGCCATGTATCTACTGATAGGGGATGCAGAATATTGGTGGAGAAGTACAAGGCTACTGATGGGGTCAGCTTAAGAGGAGGTGAACTGGGAGTCGTTCAAAAAGATGTTTTTGGACAAATACTTCCCGATGAGCACTAGGACCAAGTTGGGTGACGATTTTCTGAAATTGCACCAAGGAAACATGACGGTGGGAGAATATGCGACTAAGTTTGAATCTCTATCAAGACATTTCATATTTTTCCGCGAAGAGGTTGATGAACTGTTTATGTGTCATCATTTCCAAAATGGACTGAAATATGAGATTCAAGACTCCGTTTTACCCTAGGGAATTAAACATTTCCAAGTCTTAGTGGAAAAGTGTAGAGAGGTTGAAGAGATGAAGAACAGAAGGGCCAACAGAGGAGGGAACTTTAATTCAAGAGGTCCTAGTCGGATGCACAATCAGAACAATAGAGGAAAGCAAGTTGTTAAGCCGTATAACCGGCCACAAAACAACAAGAGAAGCCAGAATTGGCCGGGAAATCAGAATTTTGGACGACAATTGGGACAAGGCGTCCGGTGTTATCGATGTGGGAAAGAAGGACATATTGCTACTGCTTGTACCACAAGGGATCTTGTGCGTTTCAATTGCCAGAAACCAGGACACGTGGCGAGGGATTGCCGGGTTCCGAAGGTGGAACCAACAGTGAACGCAACTAGGGCTACTCGTCCTATTGCTAGGGGCCGCGTCTATCACATGGGTGTTGAAACTGGGAATCAAGCTCCCAATTTAATCCAGCAAGATTGCGAGATTGCAGGTAACACACTAACTGCAATTTTTGATTCGGGGGCAACCCACTCTTTCATTGCTAAGGACTGTGTGCATCGTTTGAAGTTATCTGTGTCTGCTTTACCTTTTGATTTGGTTGTTTCCACACCTGGTAAGGCTTTGACCGTAAACTCTGCATGTTTACATTGTACTGTAACGATTCAGAATAGAGATTTCTTGGTTAATTTAATCTATCTACCCCTACAATCACTCGAGATCATTCTCGGCATGGATTGGATGACGTATAATTACGTAGTTTTCGATTGCGTTCGAAAATTAGTTCTTTTCCCCGAACCTGGAGTCGTTCGGTATTTGGCTTCTAACTGACTCGAAGTATCTCTGAGAGAAGGAACTCATGAATTTTTATCATTGGCTAACGTGGAGACCAAGATGGATGTGAACATAGAAGATGTGGTGTTAGTCAAAGAATATCCGGACGTATTTCCATCAGAAATTCCAGGATTACCCCCGATGAGAGAGGTGGACTTCTTCATTGATTTGCACCCAGGAACTAAACCTATTTCAATTGCGCCGTACCAGATGTCGCCATTGGAATTAAGCGAGCTTAAGGGTCAAATTGAAGGCTTATTGGAGAAAGGATTTATCATACCAAGTGTGTCGCCGTGGGTAGCTCCGATGTTGTTGATTAAGAAGAAGGATGGAAGTTCACGCTTATGTGTGGATTATCGGCAACTTAACAAGGTAACTATCAAGAATCGTTATCCTTTACCACTCATCGATGATTTGATGGATCAATTGAGGGGAGCCGCGGTATTTTCAAAGATAGATTTAAAGTCGGGATACACTCAGATTCGGGTAAGAGAAGGAGATATTCAAAAGACTGCTTTCAGGACCCGTTATGGACATTATGAATATCTCGTTATGCCGTTTGGAATTACGAATGCACCAGCGATTTTCATGGACTATATGAATAGAATCTTCAGCCCATTCCTGGATAAATTCATGGTGGTGTTCATCGATGATATATTGGTTTATTCAAAAGATGAAGAAGAACACGGAGAACACTTACGCCAAGTTCTTGAAGTCTTACGTGAGAAGCAATTGTATGATAATTTGTCGAAGTGCGAGTTTTGGATAGAGAAAGTGAACTTCTTGAGACATGTGATAACAAAAGAAGGAATCGCTGTGGATCCAGCAAAGATTGAGACAATTCTTACCTAGAAACAGCCTCAGACTATCACAGACATACGGAGTTTTGTCGGACTAGCAGGATACTACAGGAGATTTATTGAGGGATTTGCTAAGATTGTAGCTCCTTTGACACAACATACCAGAAAGAATCATCCGTTTGCATGGACGGAGAAGTGTGAGGAAAGTTTTCAGTTGCTTAAAGAAAAGTTGACAACCTCACCAGTATTGGTTTTGCCACAGCCAGAGGAACCATATGAAGTATACTGTGATGCATCTCACCAAGGTCTGGGATGTGTTTGATGCAACACAAGAAAGCTGTAGCCTACGCCTCAAGGCATTTGAAAACTCACGAACGAAACTATCCTACTCATGATTTAGAGCTTGCTGCAGTAGTGTTTGCGTTAAAGATCTGGAGGCACTACTTATATGGATGCATGTTCACGGTGTTCAGTGACCATAAAAGTTTGAAGTATCTGTCCGACCAGAAAGAATTGAACATGCGTCAGAGAAGATGGATGGAGACTCTCAAAGATTTTGATTTTTCATTGCAGTACCACCCTGAGAAAGCCAATGTGGTGGCTGATGCATTAAGTAGGAAAAGCATATCAGTGTCTTCAATGATAATGGCCAAACAACAAGAGTTGTGGGAAGCATTTAGAGATCTACACTTGGACGTAAAGTGTGGAATGGTAACAATTTCGAGCGGTTTGCTTGAGGAGATTGCGAACTTGCAAGATGACGCATTAATCCAAGAAAAGAGGAATCTGATAGCGCAAGGACAGACAACTGAGTTTAGGGTTGGACCAGATAATATTCTGAGATGTAATGGAAGAGTTTGTGTACCGGAAGTTGCAGTTATGAGAAGAACGATTTTGGAAGAGGCTCATAAGAGTAAGTTGAGTATTCATCCTAGAGCGACCAAGATGTACCAGGACTTAAGACAGAATTACTGGTGGCCAAGAATGAAGAGGGACGTAGCGGAGTACATATCGGCTTGTTTAACTTGTCAGAAAGCGAAAGTGGAACATCAACGACCTGCTGGAATGTTGCAGCCTCTAGATATACCGGAATGGAAGTGGGATAGCATTTCCATGGATTTCATAACTAGATTGCCCAAGACAAGGAAGAAGAATGATTCGATTTGGGTAATAGTGGATCGATTGACAAAGTCCGCACATTTCTTACCGGTAAGGACCACTTATAAGGTAGATAAGCTGACAGAAATCTACATTGCGGAGATCGTGAGATTACACGGAGTTCCATCGAGTATTGTATCGGACCGTGACCCAAAGTTCACATCTCATTTTTGGGGAGCGCTGCATGAAGCTTTGGGAACGAAACTGAAATTGAGTTCCGCTTATCTTCCACAAACAGATGGACAGACTGAGAGAAAAAACCAGTCCTTGGAAGATCTATTGAGAGCATGTGTGTTGGATGATAGAGGAAATTGGGATGAGGTGTTGCCATTGATTGAGTTTACTTACAACAACAGTTTTCACGCAAGTATTGGAATGACACCCTATGAGGCTTTTATATGGACGCAAGTGTCAGACGCCTTTATGCTGGTATAAGGACGGAGAGAGTATAATTGTTGGACCTGAGATGGTGGAACAGACCACAGAGAAAATCAAGAGGATACAAGATAAAATGAAGGTTTCATAGGATCGTCAGAAGAGTTATGCAGACAAGCGTCGCAGACCTTTGGAATTCGAGCAGGGTGACCATGTATTTCTGAGGGTCACGCCTACAACTGGTGTTGGCAGAGCTATTAAGTCAAGAAAGTTGACTCCGAAATTCATTGGACCATACCAGATTACTGCACGAATTGGACCATTGGCTTATCGGATTGCTTTACCTCCTATATTGTCCAATATTCACGACGTATTTCACGTGTTGCAGTTAAAAAAATACATTTCGGATCCGTCACACGTGATCGAACCAGACACAATTCAGCCGAAGGATAACCTATCATTTGAAGTATTCCCTATAAGGATTGAATACAGGAAGATTAAACGGTTGAGGAACAAGGAAGTCCCACTAGTCAAAGTGATTTGGAATCCAACTACGGGAGACGCGACTTGGGATTTGGAGAGTAAGATGAGGGAACAATATCCTCAGTTGTTTATCGACATGTAGTTTCGAGGACGAAACTAAATTAAGGGGGGTAGTGATGTAAGACCCTTCAATTTAAATTTAATTATGGAATTAATATTAAGTGTATTTTGGGGATATTTGTAAAATATTTATTATATGTATGTTTTGAGTGAATATATATATATATATAAATATTTATTTGGAAGATGAATTAAGATTATTGGAAGAAGAGTAAGTTAATTTAATTACGAGTAATTAAATTATCAGACAGTTAATTAAGGGATTATCTGCTAATTGCGACGAGACTGGTTAAGTGATGAGGATCAGACAAGTGTTAGGTGCGGTGGCACTGACACAAGCCTATATATAGGAGTGAGAAGGAAGGGCAAAGTCAGAAACCCATTCCTCCTCCCTTACTGCATGTAACAGTACTCACCCTCCCCCTTCTCCCATTCTGATTTCTGTTTCACGACAAAAAAAAAAACGGAATTTCTCAAAAGTGATATTACTTGGAAATCCAAGTACCAAACCAGAAAACCCCCAGAACAAAAGTTGTTCTCCTCATCATTACTTAGCTAGAGAACCCGTTTTCGTAGCGACGAACGCGAGCGGGACTTTCGCTGATTTTTGACGCAGAAACGTGAACAGTAGCATAAACGCAACAAGGGTAAGGGCACCTTCCACTTTCTAGTTGCATTTTAGGGTTGTAAATGTATGTTTGAGGTGTGATCATATTTGAGTTTCTATTTTGAAAAACGAAACTGTTTTGCATGACATTTTGAAAGGTGAAAAAATGCATTCTGTCGAGGTTTTAAAAATATGTGATGCGTTGTTTTGGGTGGTTATCTCAATACTGTTTTGTTTATGTGGGAAAATTGAAAAATGTCTTGCATGTTGTTCTGAAGATGATCAAAATGCATATTTATAAAACTGTTGTGCTGGTTGTTATAAAATGCGAAAATGCACTCTGTTGGTGTTTTGGTGTATGTGATGCTTGCTGTTTGGCTGAATGTATTAGTGTTGTTCTGATGGTGTGAGAAAGCTGAAAATGCTTTGCATGTTGTGATTGGTTATGTAAGAATGCTGGAAATACTCTGAATGTTGTTTTGAGAATGCTCAAAATGTAAATGTTTGGAAATGCATGTTCTGTTTTGAGTTTGATATTCTGTAAAGGGGATTTAAGGAAAACTGTGATGTTGCTTTTGGTGCTGGTGATTCTGTTTCTGTCCTGTTGATGAAAATCTGGTGTTGCTGATGTCTTCAAAAGAAAAGGATTTAAAATGATGAAGGTGGTTTCTGGAAAATCTATATTGATGAAAAATGTCTGAGTTTTGTGGTTTGCAAAAGAGTGGTAAAACTGTTTTGGGGTTATTGGTTTTTCAAAGAGAAAAGTTTGAAAATGTGTTGAAGTCTCAAGAAAATTTCACTGAACTCGAAGGTGTATTCGAATACAACATGAGTATATTCGAATATATCCTGCCAAGCTTCTGTTTTACTCAAGTTTTCGAACTTGTATTCCAATATGGGCCTCTATATTCGAATACAAAGGAAGAATTTTTGTTTCTGACTTAGCATCTGTATTTGACTACGACTCTGTCGTATTCAAATACATAAGTGAAATTTTAACATTGTATTCGCATCTATATTCGACTACGATAGTCTCGTATTCGAATACAGGATGCTAACTTTCACAATTTTTGCTTCTGTATTCGAATACAAGGGAGCTGTATTCGAATATAGATTCGGGTTTTCCAGAAACTCAAGTTTTAGCTTCTGTATTCGAGTACAAGAAAGTTGTATTCGAATACAGATTCGTGTTTTCCAAAAAATAAAGTTTTAAACACTGTCAAATGAATCTTAAAGTGTTGAGAAACTTTGGAAAGGTTTGAAATGAATTAAAATGGAGTTTTTGAAATAGTTTTGCAAAGGAGATGATGAAGTTCTTGAAAACCTTAAATGATGTTGGGAAAATGCTGAAGTTACACTGTTTTGTCTTCTGTATTCGACTATAGGTATGCTGTATTCAAATTGCAGTTTTATGCTTCTGTATTCAAATACAACGGAGTTGTATTCGAATACAGATTCGTGTTTTTCAGAAAATCAAAGTTTTAAACATTGTTTTATAAACCCTAAGTGTTGGAGAATATTGGGAAAGTTTGTGATGAATTAAAATGGAATTTTTGTGATAGTTAGAAGTAGTGGTGA
Organism: Cicer cuneatum; assembly: GCA_037974295.1. NCBI lineage: Eukaryota > Viridiplantae > Streptophyta > Magnoliopsida > Fabales > Fabaceae > Cicer > Cicer cuneatum. The sequence goes on along the minus strand of JBBPBO010001986.1, from coordinate 24,126,810 downwards.
TGAAAATTTTGAGACTTCATTGTTGTAGTGAAAAATGTTGGTATGTGCACTGGTACTGCCCCTGTATTCGAATACAGAGTGTTAATTCTGCACTGTTTTGGCTTCTGTATTCAAATACAGAGGAGCTGTATTCGAATACAGATTCGTGTTTTCAAGAAAACTCAATTTTAAACACTGTTTTATGAATTTTAAGAGTTGGGGAAAATTAAAAGGAAGATTTTTGATGAATAAGAATGGAGTTTTAAGATGATGTAAAGTGGAAATGATGAGATGTTTGAATGTTTGATTTATGATGTGATGATAATGAAATTTGTTGTGTTGAGATGTTTTGAGAAATGATGGAAAGGCGTGACTTTTACAAATGTTGCATACTGTTTTCAGTGAAGAGAAAACACTGCATATTCATTCATTGCATAGTCAGATCGTACCCGCGATGGCCACAAAGTAATGAGTAAACGTGCTGATCTGTTGAGCAATTGCACGAGTGCTGGTCTGTTAAGCGAATGCACTGGTACGAGTATGTTGAGAGAGTACCCTGAAATACGCAAAAACGTGCTGATCTGTTGAGCGATTGCACGAGTGCTGGTCTGTTGAGCGACTGCACTGGTACTAATCTGTTGAGCGATTGTACCTTGGTATATGTTAAACGTGTTGGTCTGTTGAGCGACTGCACGAGTGCTGGTCTGTTGAGCGACTGCACAAGTGCTGGTCTGTTGAGCGACTGCACTGGTGCTGATCTGTTGAGCGATTGCACCCTGGTCTTGAGGGCCGTTAAAGTCAAAGATATTTAAATTGTGCTGGTATGTTGAGCAACTGCACCTTGGTAATTCCAAGAAGTTGAATACATGAGCATATACATATTGCATCGGGGTGATTGACCGACGGGTCACGATTTGGTTATATGATGATGATTTGAAAGTGATGTGTTTAAGTACGTTATGAAATCTGAATTTCTGATGAATGTTTGTGTTTGCTGAGGTGGTAGTTGTACTTACAATGTGTTCTATATTAAATGTTGCTGTTTGAAAAAGCATATATGTCATGAAATTTCAAATGAGCATCCTTAATTTTCATCATTGTTATATGATATGCCATGGATATTTTTGTTACTGTGAGATATATGCTATGTGTTATATGTTAATTTCGGTCGGTGACCCTTTACTATTATTGTGGAAATTGGGCTTTGCCCTTAGATGAACCCCAAACCTGTCCCACCGACAGTTACACTAACGACGGAGACGTCGTTAGTTTTCCTTGATATTCGTATACGGAGTCTTTGTGGACAACGCAGAGGGACGGACAGCTGGCTGAAGACGAGACTTGTAGAGGTTGCGGCGGAGACCGTGCTACTGTAGCTTAGTGCATGATCAGTTAGATTTAATGTATAGGATTTTGAGCTGGAAAATGTAATTTGTTTTAATTTGGGAATTATTGAACCACTTTTCCGCTAACACATTCTGCACTCTGATATTTTCTTCTGAGATGTTATGACACTGCTCTTCTTTTGAAATGTATTAATGTTATTATTAATTCCCAAAGTTAAGTACTTAGTAATAATATGATGAAGTTATTTAATTACGTTCATCGATTAAATTACGACGTACTATTTTATGAAATAAATTGGTGAAAATTTTATTTTAATTCTTTTTGAATTAAATCTGGAAAATTCTTTTACTTATTTATTTAAAAAAAAAATACACTCGCGCTGTGTTTTAAACTCGGGGTGTTACACCTCGGCCTCCAGGTTTTGAATCTGTATTCGTATTACACCTGCTACCTCCAAGATCCATAGCTCAATTGGTTAGAGCGTTGTGGCTATTAACCACAAGGTTGGAGGTTCAACCCTTTTGGTTCAGTTGGTTAGAGCGTTGTGGATATTAACCACAAGGTTTGGAAGTTCAACCCTTTTGGTTCAGTTGGTTAGAGCGTTGTGGCTATTAACGCCATTGGTTGTGGAAAACTTTACCTAACCTTAACCAAGAGCTCTTGCTATTGTCTGCCATCGCTGCTGGAAAAGTTTTACCGCAAGTTTAAAACAAAAGTGAGCATTAGTTTGAATAACTACGAGCAGCCAGATAACCGTGCAATTTTTGGCTATTTTGTTTGTAATGTTGCAAAGAGTTGGCGCAGTTCTTTTCGTTACATGCAATTAGGAGATTTCCATAGTTCGTCAACATCATGTGACTCTGTTGCTCCTGCTCATGATATGTCTTTTGACACTTCTGCCCGTGAGCAGAAGCCAACGAATTCTGCAGATTCATTTGAACTGAAATCTCCTTCTGGGAAAACCCTGAAGTTGGTATCAGGATCATGTTATTTGTTTCATCCTGATAAAGAAGAAACTGGTGGAGAATATGCTCATTTTATATGTGTTGAGGAACAAGCAATAGGGGTGGCAGATGGTGTTGGTGGTTGGGCAGATCTTGGAGTTGATTCTGGGTATTATTCTCGTGAGCTCATGTCCTATTCAGTGGATGCTATTCAGGAGGAGCCCAAAGGTTCAGTTGACCCAGCTAGGGTGCTGAAAAAAGCACACTCAAGTACAAAAGCTAAGGGGTCATCTACAGCATGCATCATTGCTCTTGTTGATCAGGGGCTTAATGTTATTAATTTGGGAGACACTTGGTTTATGGTTATCCGTGATGGTTGCACAATATTCCAGTCTCCAGTGCAGCAGCATGACTTCAATTTATCAGTTGGAGTGTGGTAGAAATGGTGATTTACCTAGTTCTGGTCAGGTGTTTACAGTAGCTATTGTTCCTGGAGATGTCATAGTCGCTGGTACAAACGGGCTGTTTGATAACTTGTAAAATAATGAGATTACAGCAGTGGTGGTTCACGGCGTAAGAGCTGGCTTAAGTCCTCAGGTCACAGCTCAAAAGATAGTTGAATTGGCATGTCAACGGGCACTGAATAAAGACAGACACACTCTTTTCTCAACTGCTGCTTCCTTCTCAAATCTACGCTAAGGAATCTGAGGCAAAGGAATTTGTCCTTACATTGGATAACTCTAACTTCCATGACACTGTTAGCAAGCACAATTTTATCATTGTTGAGTTTTACGCACCATGGTGTGGCCACTGTAAGAACCTTGCACCTGAGTATGAAAAAGCTGCTTCTATCTTGAGCGGCCATAATCCTCTAATTCCTTTGGCTAAAGTTGAGGCCAATGAGTAGAAGAACAAAGAAATCACTTCAGAGTATGAAGTTAAGGGATTCCCAACAATTAAGATTTTTGTGAAATGGTGGAAAGGACACTCAAGATTACAAAGGTCCCCGTGAAGCTGATGGTATTGTCGAATATTTGAAGAAACAAAGAGGTCATGTATCAATAGAATATGTTGATGATGCTAGTGCTTTTATTGGTGAAAAAAGTGTTGTTATTGTCGGTGTTTTCCCAAAATTCTCTAGTGAGGAGTTTGATAAGTTCATCGCATTAGCCAAGAATTTTGCTATAGTTTTTTTTGTAATATGGTTTTGGATTCTTGATGCTGCTAATTGTTACTCAAGGTCCTTGTAGAGCTTTACTCGCTGATCTCACTTGCAATGATCCTCGGAGGGCACATATTGCAAATGCTTACTTCTCGCTATTTATGGCCATTGGTAACATTCTTGGCTATGCAACAAGGGCATACAGTGGTTGGTACAAGACTTTTACTTGAAGGTGCAAACACGAGAAGGGGGTGTTGAATTGTGTTTGTCAAACTTGATTTCTTTTGCTTTTTTGTTGAATGTTAATATGAATTATTCGATATATAACTAATCAGATTCAGCAGCGGATAATAATAACATAATAACACAGCAATTTATACTGGTTCACCGTTAACTAGGCTACGTCCAGTCCCTTCCTCCAGAAGGCCTTTTCACCAATTCAAACTCCTTTGCATTACAACACCACTGACCCTACAAGCCAGTCTTCCCAAACAGCCTCAAAACCCCAGACTTTTGAGGAACAACAACACCTTGACTATACCAGCAAAGTCTTCTCAAACAGTCTGACAACTCCAGACTTTTGAGGAACAACAACACCTTAACTAAACCAACTAAGTCTTCTCAAACAGTCTGACAATCCCAGACTTTTGAGGAACTTCACAACCTTAAACCTACAAGCTAAGTCTTTTTCTAACAACCTGACAACCCCAGATTTTAGAAGAAACTTCAACACTACAGGATTTAATATAAGGGATCGAAATAAGAACTGGGTAATTACTTCTGGAAAGTTGATACTCACAATATGCTCTAGAGTGTTTACTTCTGAATAATTTATGATAATGATCAGCTTCACACTCTAAGAAAAGAACACTTAGAAAATATTTATCTTTTAAGCATGTGTTTCTCTCCTTTGAACTCTTTGAATACTTATGAATTTTTGCTTGAGTTCTTCTACTTTTCGATGCATTAATCTTCAGCATTAAGTCTCTATTTATAGTTGAACTTTAGGACTTCACTGATGCTTTACTTCTGGAGTGTATTTCGATTAATCTGTTTTGAGAATATTCTGGAGTAGTTTGCTCAGATTCTGTTTTGAGTCTTTTGCTCACTGATGCTTTACTTCTGGAGCGTATTTCGATTAATCTGTTTTGAGCATTTTGCTCCGCTTCTGTTTTGAGCATATTTTTAGCTAGATTCTATTTCTCGAGTCTTTTGCTCCAATTATGTTTTGAGCATTTTTCTCAGATTCTGTTTTGAGCATATTTTTAGCTAGATTCTGTTTCTCGAATCTTTTGCTCCAATTTTGTTTTAAGCATTTTTCTCAGATTCTGTTTTGAGCATTTTTCTCAGATTTTGTTTTGAGCATATTTCTCTGACAGATTCCTCTGCATATCATCTGGTGACGCCATCCTCTGATTTCTGCTTCTGGTGACATCATCTTTTGGTGACATCCTCTGGTGAGGTCGTCCTCTGATTTCTGCTTCTGGTAACGTCATCCTCTGATCTATTTTTCTGGTGACATTTTTCATTCTTCTTCTAAGTCAAATATGTTATTTTCATAAAATACATTTGTTAACATCAAAACTTTAATTGCAAGAACCAACTTAGTTCCAACATTACTTTCACACCTATGCTTGCAAGCTCTATTAGTTGTGCAGATCTAAAGTGGAGCAAAATATTCTAGGCTATATTTATAGCAATTCTCTCCGACTTCACATGCATCCCTGAGTCGCCTTTCCATATTTTTTTATTTGTGGAGCAAAATATTGTTTTCTTGTAGCAAGCTAAAGCTTAGTAAGCTTTAGCTTGAGAGGGAGTGTTAGAATATTAGAAATATCTTATAATATCTTTTATATTATATTAGAGTATCTTGAGTTATTTCCTATGATCAATTTATAATAATCATAGAGATATCTTATAATATCTCTCATTATTATTATGATTTGTTCCTAATTTAGGATTGAGTCTATGTTTCTCTATAAATAGAGATTAGTATTGAGTCTTTTGTAATTAAGTCAGCATTAAGCTATTATCAATAATATTGAAACCCTAACTATTTTCTCTCCTCTTTTTAATATAAAATTTAAAATAAAATCCCACAACTTCAACATTTTCCCTATTTTAAAATAAAATTTGGTGCCGACTCCATTGAATTCGAGAAATATTCGAAATTAAGGACGCGACAACTGGCAACTCCATTGAGGACGCTTAGAGAGTCAAGTCTAACATAATTAATTGTGCATAATTTTTATCTTTTTCTATATTTGTTTGATTTTCATTTTCTATTACTTTTTGTGTTTATTATTTCTTAATAAATATTAGATGTCATTATAATATTCTTTTAAGCTAGTGAGTCTTTATTTGATTTTTATTTTGTTATTATTATTATTATCATTATTCTGTACATGTATATATGTTTTATTAGAATTATGGAGCTATTGAATTATGCTTATTCCACACCATACACTTTTACTATGACACAAACTTATGAGTGAAACCTTATACCCAGGTTTGAACAAAACTTAAGCTTAGTTTTGAGGTTGCGTAGGGGTTGCCTTCTGGATGTACATCCTGTTTCTTTAGCATAAAGATCTCACCTAGAGTTTGATCCTTTTAAGGTTATTGTCACTCCAAATAGTTTACGTATTGTGGGAAGATAGCCGCCCTCATGGCATTAAATGTGAAAATAGCCGCCCTCATGTCACTAGCTCAGTATTACGACCCTCTTTTAAGATGTTTCACTTTTCAACACTTTCAGTTGGCCCCAACATTGGAAGAATTCAAACGAATATTGGGTTATTCCTTAGAGAAAGGAAATCCTTATTGGTATAATGGACAACCCCCAAATCTGAGCACAATCGCGGAGATGTTGAAAATTTACATAAGAGAGTTGGCAAGTAGAAAAGAGAAAAAAGAACTATTCATGGTTTTTCGAGAAAATATCTATAGCGAAAGGCAAAAGATTTAGCCATTAAAAAAAGAATGGGGTACTTTTATAGATGTTTTAGCTCTCATTATATATGGTATTGTTTTATTCCCAAACCTTGATAATTTTGTAGATTTTGCTACCATCAAAGTCTTCTTGGCTTTTAACAAAAATAAACAAATCCAGTTCCCACGGTTCGTGCTGATGTATACTACTCTTTACATATGTGACACGAGAAGCAAGGGGGAACAATTTTGTGTTGTATTCCAGTGATGTATATTTGGTTCATGTCTCACATTTCAAGATAGGGTATCATGTTGGAGTTAAAAGTAATCGTGAATGGGCCTAGAGTATAGCTAGCCTTACTGGCGACACAGTTTCATGGTATCATAGAGAACAAGGGGCAGAGGAAGTAATATGCCAATACGGAGATTTTCCAAATGTACCTCTCACGAGAACCAAAGGATGTATTAATTACAATAAGACGATAGCTCTAAGATAGCTTGGCTACCATATGTTGGAGAAACCAGATGATAAGTCATTAAAAACTTTTGTTTTGCCCAATATAAGTATAGTAGACCAACCGATGTTACGAAGGATAAGTCGAGTTTGGGAAGTGATTATTAGAAAAGGAGGAGTACTCGGATGTAGAAGTTGCAGCACAAAAGAACCCTATCAACAATGGGTAATGAAAAGAGTCCAAGAAATCAAGTTGCCTTTCCACAGTACACCCTCGAGTGATCAGGAAATATCTGAACCTACCCTTGTGAAAAATAAAGAAATAGAAGAACTCAAAGCATCATTGTTAAGATCTGAAGAGGAGAAAAAAGAGTTATAAACGAAGTTAGGAAAATTCTCTCGAGAGAACGAAAACTTACAATAAGAAATCACCTGTAACAATTAGTTTATTGAGAGGAACAACAAGAGGTTGAAAATTGAAAAGAAAACTAAACCTAGCATATAAGATTGTTTAAGAGATGCAAATGAAGAATTCGATGTGCGAAAGCAAGAAAGGAATGAAGTTATTGAAGAAGCCTATATGTGGAAACAATTGTGGACAAAATCAGCATGCTTTGAGAGGAATGTAAAAAAGTAGTTTGAAGATTTAAAGAAACAACATAAAAAGACGGTAGCTGAGTACGAGAGTCAAGTAAAAAATGAGAGGCAACACAAAGAAGAAATCGAAGAATTACTCTCTAAACATCAAGATGCACTAAGAACAGAAATGGAGAGTTCTAGTGAGTTGAAGAATTACATTGATTATCAACAAAAGATCTATAATGACTTAAACGATGAAACCATATATTGGGAGGATTTTTTTATGATGTTGCTTGGATAGTTGAAGAATCAAGAGATCTATAAAGAGCTGGAACATAAAGGCAAGCATTGGAAAGATTGCTTTTCAAAATGGGCAATTCTAGCTAATCAAGCAATCATAAAAATTGCAAAGCATCTAAGAGAGATTGATGCAGTAATGCATCCGCTCAATACTCCTATCACAAATCTACAACTTCGTTGAATATTGCAAAAATTTGGTAAAACAATTGGAGGAGAAGATCAGTTGTCCTATTAAAAGAGAAGATTGAAAAACCATAATTTATGTATTTTTTAAATCAAATGTGATGTACTTTTTTTATCATCAATGAAGGATTTTCTTGTTTTGTTTATCAATCACCATATTTTCTAAACTAATAATTCGTTTTGTTAAGAATATTCACGTAAGGCTTATGATTCCCCAACATCCAACTATAATGTAAAAAAGAGATAATTAATTAAATGATTTCATTTTCACTCCATTCATATTTAATACATACTCATAAAAAAAATTTATTAAAAAAAATAGAAAAAATCAATAAAGTTGTTTCCCTGACAACCTTATCGGACTCGAGCAAACTCCAAAATCATGGATGAACTTGAGCAAAATCAAGAAGTGATTAGAGCAGATATTAGCCAATTGAAGGACAAGGTTGATCGAATCCTAGAGGCTATACAGGCCTTCGCAAGGAAGGAGAAATACAGATGGGAATCCTCCAACAGCAAATGAAGAACACCCAACCTCTCATTCTCACCCACCAGGCTTTACCCCGACTACCCAACAGTTTCATACAACAACTATATAATTTCCTATGTATGGTCTCCCACCTAGTTATACTCCGCCCTTAGTCATCAAGCCCATGGACAATAACCCAAACCACTCAAATATCAACACCAAAAGCTTAAACCAACCACAAATCCCATCTCCTCTCGGCTACGTGCCACCCCAAAACACTATACCCTCAAAAAATATTCCATTCAGTGCACCCCAAGTACCCCATTTTGATGCTAACGGAAATTGGTGATGATACACAATCGAAAGAGAAATTCCATGTTTTAGAAGAACGAATAAAAGCAATTGAGGGGAATAATGTCTATGGTCTCGAAGCTTTTGATATGTGTTTGGTTCCTGATGTGGCTATCCGTTCCAAATTCAAGGTACCTGAGTTTTTAGACATACAAAGGTGCCATATGTCCTAAAAATCATCTAACCATGTATTGTAGAAAAATGGTTCTAATGCTCATAATGACAAACTTCTCATTCATTTTTTTCATGACAGTTTGAATGGGGCATCATTAAGTTGGTATATGCATCTTAAGCAAAATCAAATTCGTTTGTGGAAAGACTTGGTTGATGCCTTCTTGAAACAATACAGGTACAACATTGACATGGCTCTTGACAGGATGCAGTTGCAAAATTCGTTGAAAAAGGACAATGAAACATTCAAAGAATATGCACAATGGTGGAGAGAAGTGGCATTGCAAATAGATCCTCCTTTATCCGAAAGAGAAATGGTTGGTATGTTTATGGATACTCTCTAGTCACTTTTTTATGATAAGATGATTGGGAGTATGTCATCAAAATTTTTCTGACATGGTCATGGTAGGAGAAAGAATAGAAAGTAGGATGATGAGTGTCAAGATCGTAAGTGCAGTAAGTGGTGTGAAGAAACACCTGATGGGATTCACAAAAAGAAAGAAAGGGATGTTAACGCTATAATGGTAAACCAAAAAGTCTCTTATTTTCCATCCATCAATTCTTATCGACCTCCAAAGTTCTAGCACCCGATACCCCAAATTCCTTAGATTCCCTATCCATATGTGGCTACAACCTCACAAGCTCCATATCCTCAATATCACTCTTCAAGGCCACCTTTTTATCAACTACCTCTGGTCCAACCACCACCTGTCGCGTTTTCCCAACAAAACCAACAGAACCAAAATCCAAACCCGAATCAATAAAAACCACCAGTCAATCGAGAAAAGAAGATAACCTATTTTGACCTGATTCCCGTGACATACAGCCAATTGTTGCCTCACCTACTCCAGAATCCAATGGTAGTCCTGAGACCAACGAAACCTATGGAACCACCATTCCCAAAATGGTATAACCCAAATGCCAAATGTGAATACCATTCAGGAGCCATGGGGTATTCCATTGAAGATTGCCAAGCCCTAAAATCTAAAGTGCAAGAACTGATTAATGCAAAATTGCTTAACTTCAAGGAAGACGATCCCAAAGTAGGGAGTAATCCCTTTCCAGGCCACGTGGATACCTCTGTCAATGTCATTGAAGATGAGATAGACTAATGTGCAAAAGATGATCATGTGTTGACCACAGAGCCATGCATTGAAAATAATATATCTTTCCCAAAACCGTTGGAAATCCTCTATAGAAATGAGAATCATACGCCAACTCCAGACTAGCCAAATCCAATAATTGTCCAAAAACCAACCCTTATTCCTTATGGAAATACCAAAGCGGTACCATGGAATTATGAAATCACGTCCCATTTGGCCAATCATCAATCAAGTGACAGATTTGGACCTAAAGGAACTGATGTTACAAATATTTTAGGGATTGGTGGGATGACTCGGAGTGGTCGAATATACGCCACTGAACAACCTAGGAAAAAAGGTCATGGAGAAAAAGGGACAGCAACTCTGAATCATGCTATAAAAAGGCCAAAGACTTGCAAAAAAACAGTGCCTGTAGAAGAAACTGACGAATTTTTGAAGTTTATAAAGCAAAGTGAACATAGGGTGGTAGATCAACTAAATCATACCCCTTCCAAGATATTTGTTCTTTCTTTGTTAATAATCATTGAAGCACATAGAAGGGCACTAATGAAAGTTTTAAATGAGGCCCATGTTACTCATGATATCACTGTCGACCAGTTTGATGGAGTTGTCGATAACATTGCCGCTAGTAGATGTTTGACTTTTAGTGTTGAAGAATTACATACTGAAGGGACAGAGCATAATAAAGCATGACACATCTTTGTGAAGTGTCATGATCATATTCTCGCACGAGTGCTAGTTGATAATGGTTCGTTGTTAAATATTATGCCAAAATCGACACTCAAAACTATTTGTTGATGGAGCCTGTATGAAACCCAATGCTATGATGGTGAAAGCATTTGGTGGATCCATGAGACAAGTTGTTGGTGAGATTGAACTGTCAATTCAAATTGGATCCTATAACTTTGGAATAACTTTCCAAGTGATGGATATTCAACCAGCATACAAGTGCCTTTTTGGGAGCTGTGGATTCATGCCGCTGGAGCAGTGACATCCACCCTCCATCAAAAGCTAAAGTTTATAGTGAACAATAAGCTGGTAATAATATTTGGGGAAGAAGATATGATAGTGAGTCACCTATCTTCCATTGGCTACATCAAAGACACGAAGGAAGACATAGAGACTTCCTACCAAGCATTAGAAATCGCCAATGTTGTCTTCATGGGTAAAGGATATAGCTTAAAGGAACGAAAACTACCTACCACATCATTGAAGTCTACCAAATCCATGTGAATGAGGAGTTTTTGTTAAATTAGGGAAGTTGATAGAAATACCATAAAAGAACGATAGGTATGGGTTTGGATATGTACCTACCAAAGCTGATAAAGAAAAGGTTGTGAAGGAAAAAAGAGAAACCAGGATGGCTCGTTGGGAAAACCGAGTACCAAATTCACAAAAGATTCTTATTTGTGACATTCGCCAAACCTTTCAAAGCGCCGGAATAATATATGCGAACCAGGTGGCTGTTGTGGAAGAGGATCATGTTGATGATGATACTCACAAATTAGTGTACCCTTAACCTCCAAACACCAGTCTCAACAATTGGAAGATCATCGAGTTTCCCGTGTTTGTTAATTTATGTTCAAAGTAATTATGTATTTCCACTTCTTTTGCTCTACCCAAGGCTATAAGGATAATTAATTATGTCGCATGTATTTCAATTTCGTACTTATGATCAATAAATGCATTTTGGAATTCTCCAACCTTTTCTCTTTTCTTTTCTTTTTCAATTTCGTACTTATTTTAATTCCACACTTGAAGTAGCAATCTTTATTCATATTTTCTTTTTATCTTTTTCTTCTTTTAAATAATGCAGAGTCAAAAATGAATATGTTGAAAATAGCAACGCTATAACCCATTCTTGTAATTTCGAACGTCCAATTAATCACACTGATGAGGATTGTGAAGATGGGTGTGAGCCTCCCCCAGAACTAGAAAGGCTAATGGAATAGGAAGTTAAGATAATCCAACTCTATCAAGAACTTGTTGAGGTGATCAATTTGGGGACTGAATATGATAAGAAAGAAATTAAAATTGATATGTCTATGAAAGAAAGTGAACGAGAAAAGTTGATTAAACTTTTATTTGACTATGTGGACGTCTTTGGATGGTCATATCAGGATATGCATGGGCTAGATATTAACATAGTTGAACACAAGCTACAACTCGAGCCTGAATGTGCTCCAATTATACAAAAATTGATGAGGATGAGACGTGATATGTCATTTAAAATTATAGAAGAAGTCAAGAAACAATTTGAGGTTGGTTTCTTAGCAGTGGCAAAATATCCTCAATGGGTGGCTAACATTGTCCGAGTTCCAAAAAAGGATGGAAAAGTTCGAATGTGCATTGATTATTGAGATTTAAATAAAGCTAGTCCCAAAGATGATTTTCCCTTGCCTCATATTGATATCCTAGTGGATAGCACTGCTCAATATTCTCTTTTCTCCTTCATGGATGGTTTCTCATGGTATAATCAAATCAAGATGGCTCTTGAGGGCATGGAAAAAACCACATTCATCACACAATGGGGAACTTTTTATTATAAAGTGATGTCATTTGGATTGAAGAATGCTAGGGCAACCTCTCCATGCTTATGGTCTGACACAGTTTGAATAAGATGAACTTCGTAAAGTAAACCTATAATAAACCAAAAAAAAAAAACTAACTTTACCTCTAAAGGACTCTCTATAATTTTCATATCATAATTTTGCATATCATAATTTTGCATATATCTCTATGATTAAAAAACTAACAATAAAAAACATAACTATTATTATAAACTTAATTTCATATTAAGTTACTATTGTTAATGTAGTACCTCAATTTTGTCTGACCAATTAAAATTAATTTAAAATAAAATAATAATATGTTTAATAAATATTTTGCATTTAATAAGTAAAAAAATCATCATTTTAAATTTGATCCACTTTTGGATCTATATAGGTTTCCGTTACACTACATTTAACACTAAAATTAAAATAAGTAAATAAAACAAAAGTATTTTATTTTCTGCGACACATCTTTTTTTTTTCTCTTTCCCGTCTTTTCTTTCTTCTTCCAACTTTCACTTCTTTCTTTTTTAAACCTTTTTCTTCCCTGCCTTGCGATAGGAACCAAACTCTCCTTTCTTTATTTTCACTTTTCTTTTTATTTTTTATTTTTTATTTTTTAGCCTAATAAGACTATTATTTTTACTATTTGAATATTCAATCAAAAAGATTAGTCACATTTTTTCCTAATTCAATGAGATTGCTTAATTTTTGAAGCAAAACATTGAAAAATCCACAACTCAGTTTTATTTGAGCAAATTTTTTTTTTTAATACTAAAGATAAAAAAATAGAAAAATAGATAGGGTAAGGCATAGAAGAGAAACAACATATCAGAGGAAGAAAATACAAGATATACGATATTCAAAATTTCTTTAATATTATTATTATACATATATATATATATGATTTTTTTTCGTTACAATATGTATACAAATATAAAATAATGTTCATGATCTTGTTAGATGTATTTATTTATTTATATATTTTTCTTGTTTCAATATTCAATATTAGCAACTATAAACTTAAAACATATGAATAAAAAAAATGAAAATATCATAGAAAAAATTAACAATAAATTAAAAGAAAAGCAAACAAGCAAACTAAAAAGAGAAGATAATTTAAACTGCCGTTTTCGTCAAAATGACGACCAGTCGCCGCCGCCGCTAGATTCCTTCTTCTTTTTTGTTCCTTTCTTTTTTTTCTTCTTCTTTCTTCTCTCTTCTTCTGTTTTCTTTTTTCTTCTTTCTACTTCATTTCTTCTTTCTTTTTGCTTTTTCCTTCTTTCTTTCCCCTTTTCCTTCTCTTCTTTTTTCTTCTTTCTTCTTCCTTTCTTATTTCTTTTTGCTTTTTCCTTCTTTCTTTCCCCTTTTCCTTCTCTAGCATCGCCTCCCCTTCCCTCTTTCTTTCTTTTTACTATTCTCTCTCCTTCTAAAATTCAAATTAGGTATACTATCTATCTATATATATATATATATATATATATATATATATATATATATATATATATATATATATTTACAAAAAGGGAGTTTGGGCTCCAAGCCCAATTTCTTGTTTATTTAATTATTTAGCCCTTTTTTTTCATGTTTGATAGATTCATTTTTTTATTTATATTATTATTTATTTGACTAAATTTATTTTATAAGTTAAATTTCATTTTACTTTCTTCAAATTGGATGTTTAGCTTTTTTTTTAATTTCTCTTAAAAAACTAAATAGAGATAAAATTATAATCAAATATTGAAGGGTTAATTATATGTGACATTTGTTAACCTTTCAGTTGTTAGGACGCAAGTTGTGACAATTTGGTATTTTGAAAACTCATCTTCGCAAATAAAAGGATTAAACTATTCATGAATAGACTAAATTAGATGTGACATCTTTTTTTTTATTCATTGAGTTTTTGAGACAAGAGTTGTACAACTTGATAGTCCTAAAACTCGCATTTCAAAATAATTATTCAAATCAAGCAAATATTTTTTTTTTGTAAAGAAACAATTTATTTTTATCAACAACAAAATACATTGTCATTAAAAACAATCGACACATCTACTTATTCTAACCAAGAACTACGTAGCTTTGATTTCTCCATCGCACCGGGAGATATGTAGGAGCAAGATCACACTCTTGTCAAGCACATTAATAAACAATTTCTTTTTTTTTTCTTCTCTTAATATAGCACATATTTATTTCAAAATCACATAAAAAAACAATTGATATTCATATTTAATAAGAAAGAGAAATAAATATATTTAAGTCAATATTAATTTTGCACAATTAATTATAGGTAACCGTATTTTAACAAATGTTGCACGGTGCTAATACTTTCCGTACGCATAAACAACTCCCAAACTCAAATTTTGGTTTCAATGGCCATTTTTTTATTTTTAAAGGTTTTCCCAATATTTTCCCTATTTTAAAATAAAATTTGGTGGTGACTCCTTTGAATTCGAGACACACTCGAAATTTAGGTCGCGACAGCTGGTGACTCCACTAGGGACCCTTAGAGAGTCAAGCCTAACATAATTAATTGTGCATAATTTTTAACTTTTTCTATATTTGTTTGATTTTCATGTTCTATTACTTTATGGGTTTTTTATTTCTTAATAAATATTAGTTGTCATTAAATGAGCCATTTTTTATTTTATTTTATTTTATTTTATTTTATTTATTATTATTATTATTACATGTATATATGTTTTATTAGCATTATAGAGCTATTGAATTATACTTATTCCACTCCCTACACTTTTACTAAGACACACACTTACGAGTGAAACCTTATACTTGCATTTGAACAAAACTTAAGCTTAGTTTCAAGGTTGCGTAGTCGTAGCCATCTGAATGTACATCCTGTTTGGTTAGCATGAAGATCTCACCTAGAGTTTCATCATGTTGAGGTTATTGTTGTTGGAACCAAGGTTGTTCTAAGTACTTAGGATTTTGATGTTTACAAAAGCACTCCATGTAATCTTATTTTGTACCTTGAATTACTATATTAAATGCCACCAGAAGATGAAGTTATTAGAGGCAGAAGTTGAAGTCACCAGAGGCAGGGGATGAGTAATAAGAAGGTAAAATCAGACCAGAGAATACACCTCCAGAAGTCACCAGATAATGCATCCAGAAGGTACTAGAGGATGCATCCTGAAAGCACCAGAGGATACTCCAGGATGTCAAAATACCAATCAGATGATATCTTTCCTGGCCCAGATCAGAAGGAAGCAGAGTCCAGAAGGAAACCTGGACCAGACCAGAAGGAAGCCTGCCAGAGGGAGACTTGTTCCAGACCAGAAAGATTCCTAAGTTAGACTTGGTCCAAAAGTTATTCTGACCAGAAGATAGCTTGGCAGTGAAATGATAAACAGTCCAGACTTGATCCAGACTTAACCAGAGCTTCAGATAAGTGGTCCAGAACAAGTGACTTGGTCTAGATTTGGCCCAGACCAGAAGATAGCATGATTCAGAGTATGAAACTAAGTCCAGACCAGAAGAAATGATGTCCAGATTTAATCCAGATCTGATCCAGATCAGAAGGTAAAATGTCCAGATTAAAAAATCCTTTGTCCAAACTTAATTTCAGTTCAATCCAGACCCAGTCCAGAATTGGTCCAGATCAGAGGGAAGATGTTCAAATCAATGGTCCAGATTTAAGCATATGGCCCAGTGTTGGCCGAGATCAGAAGATCAGACCATATGGCCCAGTGTTGGCCGAGATCAGAAGATCAGAACGTGTGGTTCAATATTGGTCGAGATCAGAGGATCACAGCAGATCAGATTGCAAGACCCGAGTGGTCGAGATCAGAAGATCAGAAAGTGTGGTCCACGGTTGGTCGAAATCAGAGGATCACAGCAGATCAGTTAGTATGGTCCATATGTGGTTGAGAGCAGAAGATCACATGGTCCAGATTGAATCATGATCAGTGGAGTCGTGATTAAATTTGATCAAGGTATTAAAAGGATTTGATACAAAAATAAAGTGAAGTCTTGTGGAATTCAGAAGCTATTGGCGGGAAGAAAGATTTGTTCTAGAATTAATTAAATTCAGGATTGGCCAAAGTTATTTTTGAAAGTAAATCTGGAGCTAAAAAGATATGTTTTTTATTTAAAAGAACCCCGATTGGCCAAGTTATTTTTGCAAGAGAATCAGCAAGATACACCTCGAATTTAAACTTGGAAGAGACCCTAATCTGCATCTATAAAAGGAGGCTCAAGACAGAAGACTTAGTATCAAAAAATCACAAAAGAGTCATACACTTCCAAAAGCAAAGACTCAACTTTTCAGTGAGGTTAATTGTGAGTTCCAGCTTTCCAGAAGCAAGCACTCGTGTTTTTCTTTCCCTTGTGTTAGATCTATGTTGTTGAAGTAGAGTCTACAATCTGAGGGAGTCAGAAGGGGTAGCAGATTACTTAGCAATTAGATTCAAGGCGTTGTAATTCCTTCTACAATCTGGGGTTGTCAGATTGGTAGGAGAAGACTTGACTTGACAAGTCAAGGTGCTGTATTCCTCAAAAGTCTAGGATTGTTAGACTGTTTGAGAAGACTGACTTGGAGGGCCAGTGGTATAGTTGTAATTCAAGGTTTTGAATTAGTGAAATCCTTCAAAGTGAAAGGGACTGGACGTAGCCTCGTTAACGGTGAACCAGTATAAAATTATGTGTTTTTATTTTACTTTATATCCGCTTCTAACTCTGTTTGATTCATACATCAGGTTTTGTTATAAAACTGCAAAAACATAAAAAGTATTCAAGTTAGTCAAACACAATTCAACCCCCCTTTCTCGTGTTTGCACCTTGAATTGTCACTTCAAATAGTTTACATATTGTTGTTGACAATATTCCAAAATAGGATTATTGGCTCTATAAACCGTGTTTAGTACCATAGAGCCACCCTTGTGAGAGTTTCACTACATAAGCCAATAGACCCTTTCATCATAAGAATATCCATATAAACCAAAAATACCTCATACATTCAAATTATATATATATATATATATATATATATATATATATGTATGTATATTCACAATAACTGTTCTATATAGTTTCATTCATATCTCATGATGTTTTTTTTGCATAAATTTTTAGGATTTTTGGGGAATCATATGAACCTTAGTCACGTGTTAAGTTAAGTGGATAATGGGATCGGAAAAAAGAAAAACTTGACTTTTAAAGTTCAAGCAACCTGATTTGAAAAGTTTAAGGAACATCATCAATCAAATGAATACCATACAACGTGAAAGTTTCTTTAATAAATATGGGAAGATCTTAAACCTCTTGGCAGTAAATGTGCAAATAGGGGCCCTCACAGCACTGACTTAGTATTACGAACCCCCAAATCTGAGCACAATTGATGACGTGTTGAAAATTGACTTAAGAAAGTTGGCAAGTAAAAAAGTGGAAAAAAAGGGGCTATTCATGGTTTTTCGAGAAATTTTCTAGAGCAAAAGGCACACGATCTAGCCGTAAGAAAAAAGTGGGGTACTTATATAGATGTTTTGGCTCTCATTATCTATGGTATTGTTTTATTCCCAAACCTTGATAATTTTGTAAATTTTGCTGTCATTAATGTATTCTTGTCTTAACAAAAATAAACAAAATCCAGTTCCCGCAGTTTTTGCTAATGTATTATACTCTCTGCATATGCAACACGAGAAGAAAGGGGGAACAATTTTCGGTTGAGTTCCAGTGTTGTATACTTGGTTGATGTCTCACATGTTCAAGAAAGGGTATCATGTTGAGGTTAAAAGTAACCGTGAATGGGCCTAGAGTATAGCTAACTTTACTGGAGACACAATTTTATGGTATGATAGAGAACAAGGGGTAGAAGAAGTAATATGCCAATGCGGAGATTTTCCAAATGTACCTCTCATGAGAACCAAAGGATGTATTAATTACGATTCAACAATAGCTCTGAGACAGCTTGGCTACCCTATGTTGGAGAAATCAGATGATAAGTCATTAGAAGCTTCTTTTTTTTTTGCCCAATACGGGTATAGTAGACCCACTGATGTAGTTTTTAGTTTAAATGTGATGTACTTATTTTCTCATCAATGAAGGATTTGCTGTTTTATTTACCGATCCCCATATTTTCTTCACTAATAATCCGTTTTTGTTATAAAAAAATTACATAAAGCTTATGCTTCCCCAACATCCAACTATCATGTAAAAAAAAGGAGATAATTAACTAAATAATTTCAAATTCATTCCATTCATACATACTCATCAATTTTTTTATTGATTTAAAAAATTAAAAAAATCAATAAAGTTGTTTCCCCGACACCCTTATCAGACTCGCGTAAACTCCAAGATCATGGATAAACTTGAGCAAAACAAAGAAGTGATAAGAGGATATGTTAGCCAATTGAATGATAAGGTTGATCGAATCCTAGAAGCTATATAGGCTTTGACAAGAAAGGAGAATACAGATAGGGGATCCTCTAACTGCAAATGAAGAACACAAAACCACTCCTTCTCACCCACCTGGCTTTACCCCAACTATTTCGTACGGCAGTTATGCAATTTCCTATGTATGGTCTCCCACCTGGTTATACTCCGCCCTTAGTCATCAACCCCATGGATAATAACCCAAACCACTCAACTATCAACTCCCAAAGCTTAAACCAACCACAAATCCCATCTCCTCTAGGCTACGTGCCACCCCAAAACACTCTACCCTCATAAAATATTCCATTAAGCGCACCTCAAGTACCCCATTTTGATGCTAACAAAAATTGGAAACAACCTCTATTTATTGGTTAAGATACACAGTTGAAAGAAAAATTACACGTTTTAGAAGAACGAATAAAAGCAATGGATGGGAGTAATGCATATGGTCTTGATGCTTTTGATATGTGCTTGGTTCCAGATGTAGCAATCCTTCAAATTTCATGGTGCCTGAGTTTGAAAAGTACAAAGGTGCCACATGTCCTAAAAATCATCTGACTATGTATTGTAGAAAAATGGCTTCTCATGCTCATGATGACAAACTTCTCATTCATTTTTTTCAAGACAGCTTGAGTAGGGCATCATTAAATTGGTATATGCATATCGAGCAAAATCGAATCTGTTCGTGGAAAGACTTGGTGGATGCCTTCTTGAAATAATACAAGTACAACATTTACATGGCCCCTGACAGGATGCAATTGCAAAATATGTTGAAAAAGGACAGTGAAACATTCAAAGAATATGCACAACGGTGGAGAAAAGTGGCATCGCAAGTAGATCCTCCTTTATTCGAAAGAGAGATGGTTGGTATGGTTATGGATACTCTATAGTCGCCCATTTATGATAAGATTGGAAATATGTCGTCAAACTTTTCTGACATAGTCATGATAGGAGAAATAGTAGAAAGTGGGATGAGGAGTGGTAACATTGTATGTGGAACGAATGGTGTAAAGAAACCCCAAATGGGATTTACAAAGAAGAAAGAATGGGATGCTAACGCTGTAATGGAAAACCCAAAGCTCTCTTATTCTCCGTCCATGAATTCTTATCGACCTCCAAATTTTCATTCCCCGATACCCCAAATTCAATACAAACCACCAGTTAATCGCGAAACGAAGATAACCCATTTTGACTCGATTCCCATGACGTACAGCCAATTGTGGCCTCACCTACTCCATAACTCAATGGTAGTCTCGAGACCCACGAAACCTCTGGAACCACCATTCCCAAAATGGTACAACCCAAACGCCAAATGTGAGTACCATGTAGGAGCTGTAGGACATTTCGTCGAAGATTGCCAAGCACTAATATCTAAAGTGCAAGAATTGATTAATACAAAATGGCTTACCTTCAAGGAAGACAGTCCCAATGTGGGGAGTAATCCCTTGTCGGGCCACAGAAATTCCTCTGTCAATGTCATTGAAGATGAGGTCAACCAATGTGCAATTAAGTTTATTGAACATATGAAAACCCCAATGAAAACGATTTTTGCTGAGTTATGCAAGTTAAACTTGATTGAGATGATTAACGTTGAGGTTAGTATTTGTGGTGTTCACCCAACTGGTTCACGTTCCATAAAAAATTGTGAAGAGCTCAAGGAATTCCTTCAAGACTTAATGAACAAGAATTAATGCAGGTAAGCTCTGCAAAAGATGATCATTTGCCGACCATAGAATCGTACATGGAGAATAATAGATCTTTCCCAACACCATTGGAAATCCTCTATAGAAAAGAAAATCTTAAGACAACTCAAAAAGGGGTCAAATTCAATAATTATCCAAGCACAACCCCTTTTCCTTATGAAAATACCAAGGCGGTACCATGGAATTATGAAGTCACATCCCATTTAGCCAATCATCGATCAAGTGATAGCTGTGAACCTAAAGGAACTGATGTCACCAACATTTCAGGGATTAGTGGGATGACTCGGAGTGGTCGAGAATATGCACCCAAAAAACCTAGGAAAAAATTGGGCCATAGGGAAACGGGTAAAGAAGCTATGAATCATGTAATAAAAGGGCCAGAGACTAGCAAAAAGACAGTGCTTGAAGAAAAAGCTAACACATTTTTAAAGTTTATCAAGCAAAGTGAATATAAGGTGGTGGATCAGCTAAATCAAACATCTTCCAAGATATATGTTATTTCTTTGTTATTAAACTGGTAAGCACAAAGAACGGCACTAATGAAAGATTTAAACAAGGCCCATGTTACGCACAATATCACGGTCGACCAGTTTGATGGAGTTGTCGGTAATATCATGCTAACAATTGTTTCAGTTTTAGCGATGGCGAATTACCAGCTGAAGGGACAAGGCATAATAAAGCACTACATATCTTTGTGAGGTGTCATGATCATATTCTTGCACGAGTGCTAGTTGATAATGGTGTTGGAACCAAGTGGGTTCTATACTTAGTTTTGGTGTTAACAAAAGTACTTTATCTTATTTTTGACTTAGAATAAATGCCACCAGAAGATGACGTCACCAGAAGTTAAAATCAGAAGCAGAAGATAAGATACCAGAGGATAAAATCAGACCAGAGGATACACCTCCAGAAGATACCCGATGATGCATCTTGAAGGCACCAGAGGATACAATTCCAGAGGAAATCAGAGGATGTCATCAAAGGTCAAATAACCATCAGAGTATATCTTTCCTGGCCTAGATCAGAAGGAAGCAGAGTCCAGAAGAAGACCTGGTCCAGACCTAAAGGAAGCTTGTCAGAGGGATAATTGGTCCAGACTAGAAGGAATCATAAGTCAGACTTGGTCCAGAATTAATCATGACCAGAAGATAGCTTGGTCGTGAAATAAGAATCAGTCCAGACTTGGTCTAGAGCAGAAGATAACAAGTCCAGAACAAGTGACTTGGTCCAGACCAGAAGATGGCATGGTCCAGAGCATAAAACTCAGTCCAGATCAGAAGAAATGATTGTCCAGATTTAATCCAGACTTGATCCATATCAGAAGATAAATGTCTAGATTAAAATATATCAGAGGGAAAATGTTCAAATCTATGGTCCAGATTTAAGCATTATGGCCCAGTGTTGGCCGAGATCAGAGATCAAATCATATGGCCCAGTGTTGGCCGAGATCAGAAGATCAGAGCATATGGTCTAGTGATTGGCCGATATCAGAAGAACAGATCATATGGTCCAGTGTTAGCCGAAATAAGAGGATCACAGAATTGGGGCAGATCAGATCATAAAGTCCAGAGGTGGTCGAGATCAGAAGATCAAAAGGAGGCTCAAGGCAGTAGACTTAGCATCGAAATTCAGTAAAAGAGTCATACACTTCTAGAAGCAAACACTCGAGTTTTCCGTGAGGTTAATTGTGAGTTTCAGCTTTTCAAAAGCAACTACTCGTGTTTTTCGTTCCCTTGTGTTAAATCTATATTGTTGAAGTATAGTCTACAATCTAAAGAGTCACAAGAGGTAGCAGGTGACTTAGCAATTAGATTCAAGGTGTTGTAATTCCCTCTGCAATATGGGGTTGTCATATTGGTAGGAGAAGACTTGACTTGAGAAGTCAAGGTGCTCTGTTCCTCAAAAGTCTAGGATTTTTAGACTGTTTGGGAAGATTGACTTGGAGGGTCAGTAGTACTGTTGTAATTCAAGGTTTTGAATTAGTGGAAAATCCTTCAGGTTGAAGGGACTGGTTGTAGCCTAGTTAATGGTGAATCAGGATAAATCTTTGTGTAATTTTACTTTATCCGCTGCTAACTCTACTTGATTATATTTCAGATTTCAAATAATCATCAAAAACAGAAAAAGAATTCAAGTAGTACAAACACAATTCAACCCCCCTTCTCGTGTTTTCACCTTCAGTTGGTTCTTTCAATTAAAGTTTTAATGTTAACAAAAGTATTATATGAAAATAACATATGTGACTTAGAAGAAGAATGAAAAAATGCCACCAGAAGATGAAGATGACGTCACCAGAAGCAGAAATCAAAAGATGACATCACCAGTAGAAGAAATCAGAGGATGACGTCACCAAAAGCAGAAAATCAGAGGATAACGTCACCAAAAGAAGAAATCAAAAGATGACATCAACAGAAGCAGAAATCAAAGGATAAAGTCAACAGAGGATGTTATCAGAGGATGACGTCACTAGAGGATATTACCAGAGGATATCATCAGCGGATATCACCAGAGGATATCATCAGAGGATATCACTAGAGGATATCATCAGAGGATATCACCGGAGGAAACTGTCACAAGATATCATAAGATGATCCCATCGGAGGATATAATCAAAAGTTACCACCATAGGATACAATCAGAGGATCCAATTGGAGAATAATTCCAGAGGATCTCATTAGAGGCAAAAATCAGAAGCTACATAATTAGAAGCTGAAAGTATGCTCAAAACAGAATCTGAACAAAATGCTCAAAATAGAATTGGAGTAAAAGACTCCAGAAACATAATCTAGCTAAAAGTATGCTTGCATAAGAATTTGAGCAAAATGCTCAATACAGAATTGGAGTAAAAGACTCAAGAAACAGAACCTAGCTAAAAGTATGCTCAAAACAGAATTGGAGTAAAAGACTCAAGAAACATAATCTAGCTAAAAGTATGCTCAAAACACAATCTGAGCAAAATGCTCAAAACAGAATTGGAGCAAAAGATTCCAGAAACAGAATCTGAGCAAAATACTCCACAATATTTCGAAAATAGAATCAATCGAAATACACTCCAAAAGTAAAGCAACAGATCAAAGTGGAGCTCTAATTTCAACTATAAATAGAGGCTAAATGCTAAAGAATTATGTATCGAAAAACAAAAGAACTCAAGCAAAAATTTATAAGTATTTAGAGAGTTCAAAGGAGAGAAACACTTGCTTAAAATATAAATATTTTCTAAGTGTTCTTTTCTTAGAGTGTGAGACTAATTGCCAACATTAATTTTTCAGAAGCAAACACTCAAGTTCAAGTTAATCTTATTCTGAGTATCAACTTTCCAAAAGTATTTACTCAGTTTCAGTTTCGATCTCTTGTATAAAATCCTATAGTGTTGAAGTTTCTTCCAAAATCTGGGGTGATCAGGTTGTTAGAAAAAGACATAGCTTATAGGTCTAAGGTTGTGAAGTTCCTCAAAAGTCATGAGTTGTCAGATTGTTTGAGAAGACTTGGCTGGTAGTCAAGGTGTTGTTGTTCCTCAAAAGTCTGGGGTTGTCAGACTGTTTGACAAGACTTGGCTGGTATAGTCAAGGTGTTGTAGTTCTTCAAAAGTCTGGGGTTGTCAGGTTTTTTAGGAAGACTGACTTGAAGGGTCAGTGGTGTTGTAATTCAAAGGAGTTTGAATTAGTGAAAAGGTCTTTTGAAGGAAGGGACTAGACTTATCCTATTTAACGGTGAACTAGTATAAATTCATGGTGTTAACTTTTATTATCCGCTGCTTATATACTCTGATTACTTATTATTGAACTAATTAGCAAAAAGAATTAAAGTTTGTCAAACACAATTCAACCCCCTTTCTTGTGTTGAACCTTCAATTGGCATTAGAGCTCGGTCTAAAGGCTGAGCACTTTACCGTGTTTGAGGAAAAATCCAAGGATCAATATGTCTGAAGAAGCAGTTGGAGGAAACATCAACAGACCTCCTCTATTTGATGGAGAACGATTTGAGTATTGGAAGGACAGACTGAGAAGTTTATTTATTTCACAAGATCCTGAACTTTGGGACTTGGTGGAAGATGGCTATATTGTTCCAAAGGATGAAAACAATAATGAAATTCCAAGAAAAGTCATGGATTCAGATCAGAATGGGATGTACAAAATGCATCACAAATCAAGAACCTTTATGATCAATGCAATCACCTTCATAGAATTTGACAAGTGCACCAACAAAGAAACAGCAAAGAGCATTTATGATAGTCTGATTCTAACCTATGAAGGAAGTAAGCAAGTTCAAGAAGCTAAAGCAAACATTTTGGTCAAGAAATATGAACTGTTCAAAATGAAGGAAGATGAAGACATTGAAACTATGTTTTCCAGATTTCATACTCTAGTATCAAGATTAAGGGTAGTAGAAAAGAGTTACACTACTACTGATCATGTAAGGAAGATACTTAGAAGTCTGACAATCAAATGGAGACCAAAGATCACTGCTATTCAGGAAGCTAAAGATCTGAATACTCTAAAGCTGGAAGAATTAATCAGCTCCCTCAGATCACACGAAATTGAGTTGGAAGAAGATGAACCCAAAAAGAAGAACAAAACTCTAGCCCATAAATCCAAGCTGAAGAATGCTTTGAAAGTCACATCAGCATCAGAAGATAGTGATTTAGACGATCAAAGTCTGAACTCAGAGGAAGAAGAAATTGCTTTCTTATCCAGAAAGATGTGACATAACAGAAGGAATAAATTTTCCCAGAGATATTCCAAGCAGTTCAACAAAGAAAGTGATGATACACATGACAAGAAAGGCATCATCTGCTACGGATGCAATGAATCTAGACATATCAAAACAGAATGTCAAAATATGGAGAAAGGGAAGTACCAGAGGAAAGATTCCAAAACCAAGAAGAAAAGTATGATGGCTACATGGTATGATTCTGATGAATTCTATGAAGATGAACAAGCAGATTTGGCTATGATGGCTCACACCAACTCTGTCTCTGAATCCAATACAGAATCTGATTTTGGAAGAGAATCAAAGGATGATGAAACTGAGGTATATTTTGAATTCACTCAATCTGATTTGATTGTTGCTTTGATTTTTTAAACAGCAATTACAAATTGTCTTTAAAACTGAAAATTCTTAAGAAAGAAAATACAAATCTAACAGAAGAAGTTAATGTTTTAAAGAATCAAATTGCAGAATCTAAAATAGAAAGTTCCATTCTTGAAACTGATATTACAGAATTGTAAACAATGAATGTACGTTTGAAAAACAGTTTTGCGAAACTTAAATTTGAAAGTCTAACTCTAAAAAATAACCATAATTCAACATCAATTGAAAATACCACATGTAATTCTGATATGCATGAACAAGTTTTTCAAGAATTTCTTGCTAATGGTATGGAAAGAAGCAAATATGCTTCTATGATTTATGGAGTCAGTAGGAATGGAAATAGAGGTATAGGATTTGAAGAAAGTATAACTGAACCTAAACATGTGCTTAAACTTGTTCCCTCTGATATTGTGTGTGTTGTTTGTTACAAGAAAGGTCATTCCAAAGTGTCTTGTCCTATGATAAATACAAGGAAAAACAAGAAACTTTTCAAGACTAACAAACCTCAACCCAACCAGATTTGGGTACCTAAAAGCAAAATTATTTATGTTGCAGATGTCCTTAGCAAACAAGTTAAAACACCAGTCATGGTACCTGAACAGTGGATGCTCGCG
Source organism: Cicer cuneatum (assembly GCA_037974295.1). Classification (NCBI taxonomy): domain Eukaryota; kingdom Viridiplantae; phylum Streptophyta; class Magnoliopsida; order Fabales; family Fabaceae; genus Cicer; species Cicer cuneatum. Next base: position 24,100,490 of record JBBPBO010001986.1, on the reverse strand, counting down.
ACATATGACAGGAAAAAGGTTTATGTTCCAAAAATTGACATTGAGCAAAGGAGGCACAGTAACTTTTGGAGGAAAGCAAAAAGGCCAGATCATTGGTCAAGGAACAGTTGGTAATGGTACCTCTCCTTCTATTAAAGATGTCTTGTTTGTTAAAGGTCTTAAACATAACTTGTTGAGTATAAGTCAGCTAAGTGATAACAATTATTATATTATATTCAATCAAAAAACATGCAAGGCAATCAGTCAGAAGGATGGATCTGTGCTTTTCACAGGTTAGAGGCACAATAATATTTATAAAATAAATTTGTTTGGTCTAGGAAAGCAAGAGGTTAAATGTCTTATCTCAGTAAATAAAGAGAATTTAATGTGGCACAAAAGATTAGGACATACTAATCATAAATTAATTTCAGAATTGAACAAACTTAAGTTAGTAAGAGGTCTACCTAATCTTAGTTACAAATCTGAAATCGTGTGTGAAGGTTGTCAAAAGGGAAAACAAACCAAAAGTTCCTTTACTCCTAAGATATCAGTAACTACCTCAAAGTCGCTTGAACTTCTACATATGGATCGTTTGGACCAGTGAAAGTAACATCTCTAAATGGAAAGAAATATGGCTTTGTTATAGTAGATGATTACTTTAGATGGACATGGGTAAAATTTCTAAGAAATAAAGATGAATCCCATACTGTATTTATAACATTTTGTAAACAAGTCATGAATGAAAAAGGTTTTAGGATAGTGTCAATTACAAGTGATCATGGAGAAGAATTTGAAAACAAATTCTTTGAAAGTTTCTGTGATGAGAATGGAATTTCTCACAACTTTTATTCTCCAAGAACACCTCAACAAAATGGAGTTGTAGAAAGGAAGAATATATCACTCCAAGACATGGCCAGAACTATGTTAAATGATTTAAATGTTGCAAAACATTTTTGGGCTGAAGCAATCAACACTGCATGTTACATTCAGAATAAAGCCTATATTAGATCTATGTTGAATAAAACACCGTATGAATTGTGGAAAGGTAAAAAGCCTAACATTTCTTACTTTAAACAATTTGGTTGTATATGTTATGTGCTGAATACTAAAGATGTTCTTTGTAAGTTTGATTCTCGATCTCAAAAGTGTATCTTTATTGGATATTCTAAAAGATCTAAAGCTTATAGAGTTTTTAATACTGAAACTCGTATTGTAGAGGAATCTATACATGTTAAATTAAAAAATAAACAGCTTGACATCGATTGAAAGTGGAAGTGATTGTTTAAGAACTAAATCATCACTAAAAGACATCAGTCATTTTGGCTTACTCTCATCGATTGAGCCAACCTCTGTTAGCAAGGCATTGGCAGATGATGGATGGATTATTTCAATGCAAGAAGAGTTAAATGAATTTAAGAGGAATGATGTTTGGGATCTAGTTCCAAGACTAGAGAAGAACATTGTTGGAACCAAGTGGGTCTTCAGAAATAAGCTAAATGAAAAAGGTTAAGTGGTTAGAAACAAGGCAAGACTTGTGGCACAAGGTTATAGTTAACAAGAGGGCATTGATTACACTGAGACATTTGCTCCAGTGGCCAGGTTAGAAGTTATTCGTATATTATTGTCTTTTGCTGCAAATAATAACCATAAACTATTTCAAATGGATGTTAAAAGTGCCTTTCTCAATGGTTATTTGAGTGAAGAAGTATATGTTAAACAACCTCCAGTTTTTGAAAGTTCTGAATTTCCAAACCATGTTTTTAAACTTAGAAAATCCTTGTATGGATTAAAACAAGCACCTAGAGCATGGTATGATAGACTCGGCAACTTTTTGCTTAAAAATAACTTTGAAAGAGGACAAATAGGCAATACTTTGTTTAGAAGATCAATAGAAAATTATATTCTGATCATTCAAATTTATGTTGATGACATTATTTTTCGATCTACTAATGGCATTCTTTGTCAAGAATTTTCTAAATTAATGGAGCATGAATTTCAAATGAGTATGATAGGAGAACTTAAGTTCTTCCTAGTGATACAAATTCAGCAAAGTCCATAAGGTATTTACATTCACCAAACTAAATATACAAAGGAACTTCTCAAGAAGTTTAAAATGAGTGATTGCAAACCTATGGCTACACCAATGCATCCTACTTGTTCACTCGATAAAGATGAATCAGGCCAAAAAGTTGACCAGAAAATCTACAGAGGAATGATCGGATCATTACTCTACCTTACTACTTCTAGACCTGATATCATGTTTAGTGTGTGTATGTGCTTGATTTCAATCTAACCCTAGAGAATCTCATCTAACTATTGTTAAGAGAATTCTTAGATATCTAAAATACACTACAAACCTTACCTTGGTCTACAAGAAATTTCAGAAGTACCAACTTAGTGGATATTGTGATTCTGACTATGCTGGATATAAAATTGAAAGGAAAAGCACCAGTGTATTTCAATGCAAGAAGAGTTAAATGAATTTAAGAGGAATGATGTTTGGGATCTAGTTCCAAGACTAGAGAAGAACATTGTTGGAACCAAGTGGGTCTTCAGAAATAAGCTAAATGAAAAAGGTTAAGTGGTTAGAAACAAGGCAAGACTTGTGGCACAAGGTTATAGTTAACAAGAGGGCATTGATTACACTGAGACATTTGCTCCAGTGGCCAGGTTAGAAGTTATTCGTATATTATTGTCTTTTGCTGCAAATAATAACCATAAACTATTTCAAATGGATGTTAAAAGTGCCTTTCTCAATGGTTATTTGAGTGAAGAAGTATATGTTAAACAACCTCCAGTTTTTGAAAGTTCTGAATTTCCAAACCATGTTTTTAAACTTAGAAAATCCTTGTATGGATTAAAACAAGCACCTAGAGCATGGTATGATAGACTCGGCAACTTTTTGCTTAAAAATAACTTTGAAAGAGGACAAATAGGCAATACTTTGTTTAGAAGATCAATAGAAAATTATATTCTGATCATTCAAATTTATGTTGATGACATTATTTTTCGATCTACTAATGGCATTCTTTGTCAAGAATTTTCTAAATTAATGGAGCATGAATTTCAAATGAGTATGATAGGAGAACTTAAGTTCTTCCTAGTGATACAAATTCAGCAAAGTCCATAAGGTATTTACATTCACCAAACTAAATATACAAAGGAACTTCTCAAGAAGTTTAAAATGAGTGATTGCAAACCTATGGCTACACCAATGCATCCTACTTGTTCACTCGATAAAGATGAATCAGGCCAAAAAGTTGACCAGAAAATCTACAGAGGAATGATCGGATCATTACTCTACCTTACTACTTCTAGACCTGATATCATGTTTAGTGTGTGTATGTGCTTGATTTCAATCTAACCCTAGAGAATCTCATCTAACTATTGTTAAGAGAATTCTTAGATATCTAAAATACACTACAAACCTTACCTTGGTCTACAAGAAATTTCAGAAGTACCAACTTAGTGGATATTGTGATTCTGACTATGCTGGATATAAAATTGAAAGGAAAAGCACCAGTGGCTATTGCACCTTTTTAGGTGACAACTTGATCTCTTTGTCCAGTAAGAGACAACACACCATTGCCATGTCAACAGCAGAGACTGAGTACATATCAGCAGCAGGATGCAGTTCACAGTTAATCTGAATGAAACATCACTTGGAAGACTACAACATCTTTGAAACCAACATCCCCATCTACTGTGATAACACCTCTTCAATTTGTCTAACCAAAAATCCGATCCTACACTCAAGAGCTAAACACATAGAGATCAAACATCATTTTATTAGAGATTATGTTCAGAAATGAGTACTCAACATTCAATTTGTAGACACTGGACATCAATGGGATGACATATTCACCAAACCACTACCTGATGATAGGTTTGACTTCATCAAGAAAAACATAAACCTTATTTTGTTAGATGATTAATATTGTAATGTCTTCAAGTAGCTTAGTTTACATTGTTTATTTTTTAAAAAAAAATTCAGCAACATTTATTTTTGTCTGATTACAAAGGGGGAGAAGATGTAGTATTTGATAAAAATATCCAGGAAAACACGATGTATTAGAAAAGGGGAGAAGATGATGTATTTGATATGGTATTTGGGCATTAGACTTAGGGAGAGAAAATATAAAATGAAGCTTAGTCTTAGGGGGAGTCAAAGTCAAAAGAAAGAAAAAGTATTATAAAAATTACACGGTTTTGTCATCATCAAAAAGGGGAAGATTGTTGGAACCAAGTTGGTTCTTTCACTTAAAGGTTTGATGTTAACAAAAGTATTTTATGAAAATAACATATTTGACTTAGAAGAAGAGTAAAAAATGCCACCAGAAGATGAAGATGACGTCACTAAAAGTAGAAATCAGAAGATGACGTCACCAGAAAAAGAAATCAAAAGATGACATCACCAGAAGCAAAAATCAGAGGATGAAGTCACCAGAGGATGTTATCAGAGGATGCTTCACCAGAGGATATTACCAGAGGATATCACCAGAGCATATCATCAGAGGATATCACCGAAGGAACCTATCAGAGGATATCATAAGAAGATCCCATTAGAGGATATAATCAGAAGTTCCCATCAGATGATACAATCAGAGGATCCCATTGGAGGATAATTCCATAGGATCTCATTAGAGGCAAAAATCAGAAGCTACATAATTAGAAGCTGAACGTATGCTCAAAACGGAATCTGAACAAAATGCTCAAAACAGAATTTGAGTAAAAGACTCAAGAAACAGAATCTAGCTAAAAGTATGCTCAAATAAGAATTTGAGCAAAATGCTCAAAATAGAATTGAAGCAAAAGACTCCAGAAACAGAATCTGAGCAAAATACTCCAGAATATTCTCAAAACATAATCAATCGAAATACACTCCAAAAGTAAAGCAACAGATCAAAGTGGAGCTCTAATTTCAACTATAAATAGAGGCTAAATGCTGAAGAATGATGTATCAAAAAACCGAAGAACTCAAGCAAAAATTCATAAGTATTTAGAGAGTTCAAAGGAGAGAAACACTTGCTTAAAATATAAATATTTTCTAAGTGTTCTTTTCTTAGAGTGTAAGGCTGACTGTCAACATAAATATTTTAAAAGCAAACATTCAAGTTCAAGTTAATCTTATTGAGAGTATCAACTTTTCAGAAGTATTTACTCAGCTATAATTTCGATCACTTGTATAAAATCCTATAGTGTTGAAGTTTCTTCTAAAATCTGGGGTTGTCAAGTTGTTAGAAAAAGAATTATCTTGTAGGTCTAAGGTTGTGAAGTTCCTCAAAAGTCTGGAGTTGACAGATTGTTTGAGAAGACTTGGCTGGTATAGTCAAGGTGTTGTTGTTCCTCAAAAGTCTGGGGTTGTTAGACTGTTTGAGAAGACTTTAAAGGTGCAAATATGAGTAGGAGGGGTTCAATTGTGTTTGTAATACTTGAATTCTTTTTTCTGTTTTTGATTATTATTTAAAATCTGATATATAAGCAAGCAGAATTAGCAGTGGATAAAGTAAAATAATCAACATAAAAATTTATCCTGGTTCACCATTAACTAGGCTACATCCAGTCCTTTCACCTTGAAGGAATTTTCCACTAATTCAAAACCTCTGATTTACAACAGCACTACTGACCCTCCAAGTCAGTCAAGTCTTCTCCTACCAATTTGACAACCCCAGATTGAAAAGGGATCTCAACACCTTGACTCTAATTGCTAAGTCACCTGGTATTTTTCTGACTCTTCAGATTGTAGACTCTACTTCAACAATATAGATCTGACACAAGGGAACGAAAAAAAGAGTACTTGCTTCTGGAAAGCTGATACTCACAATTAACCTCACTGAAAACTCGAGTGTTTTCCTTTGGAAGTTTATGACTCTTTTACTGATTTTCGATGACAAAGTCTTCTGCCTTGAGCCTCCTTTTATAGATGAAAATTAGGGTTTCTTCCATGATCAAATTCAAGCTGTATTTGTCCAAATTCTCTTACAAAAATAACTTGGCCAATCGGGTTTGAGCTTTATGTTTGTTCCGAACCTTTTTGCTTCAGATTTGTTCTAAAAGTAACTTTGGCCAATCCTATTCTTGTTTAATTCTGGACCATATCTTTCTTCCCTTCAATTGCTTTTAAATTCCCTCCAAGACTTCAATTTATTTTTGTATCAAATCCCCTTAATACTTTGATCAAATTTTTATCAAAATTTAATCAAGTCTTTTTTGAATTTTAATCAAGTCTTCACTGATTTTCATCCTGATTAAAATATGGACCGTATGATCCTCTGATCTCGACCAACTCTGGACTATGTAATCTGATATGCGCCAATTCTGTGATCCTCTGATCTCGACCAACACTGGATCATGATACTTTAATCTAGACCATTGATCTTTTAATCTGAACATTTACCCTCTGATCTGGACCAAGTCTGGACTGAGTCTGGATTGAGTCTGAATTAAATCTAGACTTATGATATTTTAATCTGGACCATTGATCTTTTAATCTAGACATTTATCCTCTGATCTGGATCAAGTTTGGATTAAATTTGGACAATCATTTCTTCAGATCTAGACTGAGTTTTATGTTCTTGACCATGCTATCTTCTGGTGTGGACCAAGTCTGGACCAAATCATTTGTTCTACCAGTTATCTTCTGCTCTGGACCAAGTCTAGATTAAGTCTGGACTGATTCTTATATTCACGACCAAGCTATCTTCTGGTCAGGATTAAGTTTGGACCAAGTTTGACTTATGATTCTTTCTGGTCTAGACCAAGTCTCCCTCTAACACGCTTCATTCTGGTCTGGACCAGGTCTCCTTCTGGACTCTGCTTCCTTCTGATCTGGGCCAAGAAAGATATACCCTGATGATGTTATTTGTCCTTCGATGACATCCTCTGATATCCTCTAGTGCCTTCAGGATGCATCCTCTGGTACCCTCTGGATGTTTTCTCTGGCCGAACCTTCTGGTGACATTTCTATCCTCTGGTTTCCTCATCTTCTGCTTCTGATTTTATCTTCTGGTGACGTCATCTTCTGCCTCTGGTGACGTCATCTTCTAGTGGCATTTTTCATTATTATTCTAAGTCAAAAATAAGATTACATAAAAGTACTTTTGTAAACATCAAAATTCTAAGTATCGAACCAACTTGGTTCCAACAATCTCCCCCATTTTGATGATGACAAAACCTTGTATTTTTTATAACTTATTTTGTTAGGCTCTCCCTCAGATCAAGCTTCTCCCCCTAAGTCTAATGCCCCATATTTTTCCTCTCCTTTTCAACTCCTTCTTTTGTCACTCTTTCTTTTCTTCTTATCACTTCTCCTTTTCAACTCCTTCTTTATTTTACTCTTTCTTTTCTCTCTTCTTTTCTCCTCTCCTTTTCAACTCCTTCTTTATTTCACTCTTTCTTTTTCACTCTTTATTTTTAACTCTCCTTGTTACCTCTCCTTTTCAACTCCTTCTTTATTTCGCTTTCCTGTTCACTCTTCTTTTCTCCTCTCATTTTTAACTTTTTCTCCTTTTCTCTCTTACTTTCTCTCCCCCTTTTTGTCATCAGCCAAAAAGAGGTTTTTTTTTTCAAAGTAGTAAAAATAAATAAATAACAGAAAATAAAAGACAAAGAATAAAAATTTTAAAAATACTCCTCTAAAAAGACAACTTGATCTAGTCATATATGGAGATTATGTTGAGATGTTTCTTGATGAACTCAAATCGATCTTCAGGCAATGGTTTGGGGAAGATAGCAGCCCATTGATGATCTGTGTCTACAAACTGGATGCTTATTGTTCCCTTTTGAACATGATCTATGATAAAGTGATGCTTGATTTCAATGTGCTTGGCTCTAGAGTGTAGGATAGGGTTCTTGGTTAGGTTTATGGCTGAAGTAATGTCACAGAACAAAGGGATGTTGGTTTCAAAGATGTTGTAGTCTTCCAACTGATGTTTCGTCCCGATTAACTGTGAACTGCATCCTGGGTCAGCTTGAAAACGAGCACAAACACAAACACTAAACAAAATGTCAGGTCTAGAAGCAGTTAGGTAAAGAAGGGATCCAATCATACCTCTGTATGTTTTCTGGTCTACCTTTTGGCCGGATTCATCTTTTTCAAGTGAGCAGGTGGGGTGCATGGGGGTGGCCATAGGCTTACAATCACTCATCTTGAACTTTTTGAGAAGTTCTTTAGTGTACTTAGATTGGTGAATGAGTATACTTGTTTTGCCTTGCTGAATTTGAATTCCTAGGAAGAACTTAAGTTCTCCCATCATGCTCATCTAAAACTCTTGAGTATAAGTCTTTAATGGATTTTCTATACAAAGTGTTATCTATTTGGCCTCTATCAAACTGATTTTTAAGTAAGAAATTGTTAAGTCTGTCTTACCATGCCCTAGGTGCTTGTTTTAAACCATATAAAGATTTTTTAAGTTTAAAAACATGGTTTGGAAAATCAGAACCTTCAAAACCTAGGGGCTGTTTGACATAGACTTCCTCACTTATATAACCATTTAAGAAACCACTTTTGACATCCATTTGATACAAAGTAATATCATGATTTGCAGCAAAAGAGAGTAGAATACAAATTGCTTCTAACTTGGCCACTGGAGCAAAAGTCTCAGGGTAATCAATGCCTTCTTGCTGATTGTATCCTTGTGCCATAAGCCTAGCTTTATTCCTGACTACTTCACCTTTTTCATTGAGTTTGTTCCTGAACACTCACTTGGTTCCAATGATATTTTTGTGTGGTCTCGACACCAGATCCCAAACATCATTCCTTTCAAACTCATTCAGCTCTTCTTGCATTGCAAGAATCCATCCTTCTTCTGCCAGTGCTTCATCAACAGTAGTTGGCTCAATGGTAAAAAGTAAACCAAACAGACTTGTTTCTTTAAGTGATGATCTGGTTTTCAATGGTTCAGTTGCGCTTCCAATAATCAGTGTTTCTGGATGTGAAGACTTGTACTTCCACCTATTCTTTCCTTCTGACTTGTCTTCAGGTTCAGCATTATCTTCAAATTTGTTTTCATCCTTTTCTTTCTTTCATTCTGTTGTTTGATCTGCTCCTGCTTCCTGTTTTTCTGGTAAACCTGCAAATTCCTCATCTTGCTTTGACTTTTCAGAGTCAAGCTGTTTGTCATCAAACTTAATGTGTATGGACTCCTCCACAGTGTTAGTTTCTTTATTAATTACTATATAAGCTTTTGATCTCTCAGAGTAACCAATGAAGGTACACTTTTGAGATCTGGAATCAAATTATGCAAGATTATCCTTAGTGTTTAACATATAACAAATGCAGCCAAACTGTTTGAAATAGGAAATATCAGGTTTCTTACGTTTCCACAGTTCATATGGAATTTTGTTTAGAATAGACCTGATGTAAACTCTGTTCTGGATGTAGCATGCAGTGTTGACAGCTTCTGCCCATAGGTAGGTAGCAACATTAATGTCATTCCACATGGTTCTGGCCATCTCCTGCAGTGACCTATTCTTCCTTTCAACAACTCCATTCTGTTGAGGTGTTCTGGGGGATGAGAAGTTGTGAGAGATACCATTCTCATCACAAAATTCTTCAAAGTACCTGTTCTCAAACTCACCTCCATGATCACTTCTCATAGTTATGATTTTAAAACCTTTTTCATTCATAACTTGCTTGCAGAAAGAAATAAATACCTTATGGGATTCATCTTTGTTTCTCAGAAACTTTACCCAAGTCCACCTTGAGTAATCATCAACTATGACAAACCCATACTTCTTACCACTAAGGGATACAGTTTGAACAAGACCAAACAGATCTAAACGAAGCAGTTCAAGAGGTTGTGAAGTAGAAATACAGTTTTTAGGTTTAAAAGAGCTTTTGGTCTATTGGTCTTTTTGACATGCTTCACACAGAATCTCAGATTTGGTACTTAGTTTGGGGAGACCTCTCACTAAATGAAGTTTACTTAATTCAGAAACCAGCCTAGGGTTTGCATGGCCTAACCTTTTGTGCCAAATCAGATTTTCCTCCCTAACAGATAAAAGACACTTAACTTTCTGCTTAACTAGACTAAACAGATCTATCTTATAGACATTATTCTACCTAACACCAGTGAACAAAACATATCCATCTTTTTTACTAACAGCCTTGTAGGTTTTCTGATTAAACACAACATCATACTTGCAGTCACTTAGCTGACTAATGCTTAACAGATTGTGATTCAGACCTCTAACTAATAAAACATTTTTAAGAGATAAGGAAGAAGAACGGTTACCACATGTGCCTGTACAATTGATCTAACCTTTCTGGTTTCCTCCAAAGGAAACCTTGCCTACTTTTTTCAGAGTCAGCTTCTGGAACATTGATTTGTCTCCAGTCAAATGCTTGGAGCATCCACTGTCCAGATACCATGCTTTGTGTTGCAGATCAGAACTTTCTTCTTCTGATACTTCAACGTCAGAGTCAGAGTCAGACTCAGTGCTGTAATCAGATTCTGTACGAGCCTTCAGAGCCAGTTCTGTTTCTGGCTTGTTCAGACTTGTTGAACTGTTCCCTTGATTCTGCTTCGGCTGATACACCATGTTCCTTTGGTGATTCTGGAACTTATGGTGATTCTGGTAATTCTGCTTCTTCTGGTAATATTGAAGCTGATGTGTGTGATTCTGCTGTTTGTGGCTGAACCACTAGTTCTGATACTGGTTATGGTTCTGGTTCGATTTCTGGTTCTGATTCTGGTGTGAATTGTACTGACCAGACCTTCTTTCATCAGACTCATTTTGCTTATGTCTGGTGGAAACTGGAACATGCACCTTTTTCTGTTTGTGCATTTCCAGCATCGATTGACCAGGCACCATGATTGGTGTTTCCTTCTGGTTGCTCAGAATATCTACAACATAAACAATTTTGTTCTTTGGTACCCAAAACTGGTTGGGTCCATGTTTGTTAGACTTAATAGGTCTCTTGTCTTTCCCAGATTTTATCATACGACAACACAATTTAGAATAACCCTTTTTAGCACAAATAATACACAGAACATTAGAATGAGCAGATTTAATTTCAGCAACAGGTTCAGTAAAACCTATTCCTCTCTTATTATTGTTATTGATTCCATCAATCATGGAAGCATACTTACTTCTTTCCATACCATTTGTAATAAAAATTTGAAAAGGTTCTTCATGCATATCAGATTCATAAACAGTATTGGAAGTAGAGCAATTATTACTTTTGATAGTTAGATTTTCAGAATTGATTCTGGCAACTTCGGTTTTAAAATTAGTGTTTTCAGTTGCAAACTCAGCATTCTGATTCTTTAAAATTGTACTTCTTTGGTTAGAATTTTCTTTTCTTCCCTAAGAGTTTTCAGTTTTAAAGACATCTTGTTGTTGACAATTAGAAAGTCTTTAAGAGCAGTAATTAATTCAGATTTAGTAAGATCGGAGAATACCTCTTTGTTTTCATCTTCTAAATCAGTTCCAGAGTCTGTGCTGGATCCAGAACTTGAGTTGGTATGTGCCATCAGAGCCAATACTGCTTCCTCTGATGTGCTTCCAGACTTGCTGGAATGAATGATTTGTCCAATCTTTTTACCTTCTGCTTTTCTTCCAAAGCTAGTATCTTTATGGAGTCCAGAGGAAAACTTGATGTGACCCATCATAGCTATTTCTACCTCTTCATCATCAGATGATTCCTCTTTTGAGTCAGATGCATCCCATGCTACCATCAGACCCTTCTTGAATCTCGAACCTTTCTTGTGATGCTTTCCTTTCTCCATGTTTGGACATTCTGACTTAATATTGTTGGAACCAAGTTGGTTCTAAGTACTTAGGATTTTGATGCTTACAAATGTACTCTATGTAAACTTATTTTGTACTTTGAATTATTAAGTTAAATGCCCCAGAAACTGAAGGAATCAGAAGCAGTGATCAAAGGATTCCAGAAAAATGAATTCTGGAATGACCAGAAGATACTCCAAGAATGTCAAAACATGACCAGAAGATATCTTTGATGGCCCAGATCAGAAGGAATAAAAATCAGAATGAAACATGGATCATACCATTGGAAAGCCTGCCAGAAGGAGAGTTGTTCCAGATAAACAGGAATCAAATATCAATTTTATTCCAGAAGTTATTCTGACCAGAAGATGGCCTGGCAGTGAAAAATTACACAGTCCAAACTTGTTCCAGACTAGTTCCAAACTTGACCAGAAGGTATGTTTATAAGTCCAGAACAAGAGAATCAATCCAGATTTGACCCAGACCATAAGATAGCATGATTCAGGGCAAGGAACTAAGTCCAGACCAAAAGAAATGAGTTCCAGAATCAATCCAGACCTAGTCCAAAATTAAAGGTAAAATGTCCAGACTGAAATATTTTTTGTTCAAGTTAATTTCAGTTTGTTCCAGACCAAAGTCCAGAATCTGTCCAGATCAGAGTAAAAACTTCCAGATCAATGGTTCAGAAATAATTATTTGGTCCAGTGATGGTCCAGATCAGAAAATCAGACCATGGCCCAGTGGTGGCCGAAATCAGAGGGACAGACTGTGCAGTCCAGCAAAGACCGAATTCAGAGGATTTTAGCATATCAGGTGCGCATCCAGGGAAGGCCGAAATCAGAAGATCAGAGGGTTAGGAAGAGTGGTCCAGGAATGGCCGAAATCAGAGGATCACAGCATATCAATTCGGCTGGTCCAGTTGTAGAATATCGCATGAAGATCTAAGGGTGCAAATTTGATCATGGGGATTAAAGATGAAGATCTTATGTTATTTTTATCAAAGTATTATTAAAGATTTTTTATAAATTAAAGTGGAGTAGCATGGAAGTTAGAAGTTGTGGCGGGAAGCAATGCACAAATTTTATTGGCTAGTAAGTTTTTGAAAGAAATCTAAGGCTTAAAAAAGATATGTTTTTTATTTATATGAAGCCCAATTGGTCAAGTTATTTTTGCAAGAGAATCCAGCAAGATTCAGCTCGAAATTAAGCTTGGAAGAGGCCCAAATCTGCATCTATAAAAGGAGGCTCAAGGTCAGAATACTCAGAATCGAAAATCACAAAAGAGTCATACACTTCCAAAGCAAACACTCTCAAATTTTCATAGAAGTCAATTGTGAGTTCCAGCTTTCAAGAAGCAAGTACTCGTATTATTTTCCTTCCACTGTGTCAAATCTAAGTTGTTGAAGTAGAGTCTACAAGCTGAGGGAGTCAGTAGGGGTAGCAGGTTACTTGGCAATTAGATGCATAGTGTTGTGTTTTAAATCTAAGTTGTTGAAGTAGAGTCTACAATATGAGGGAGTCAGAAGGGGTAGCAGGATACTTGGCAATTAGATTTATAGTGTTGTGATTTCTTCTACAATCTGGGATTGTCAGATTGGCTGAAGACAGGAGTTGCATTCCTCAAAGAAGTCTGGGATTGTTAGACTATTTGAGAAGACTGACTTGGAGGGTCAGTAGCAAGGTTGTAATTCAAGGTTTGAATTAGTGAAATCCTTCAAGGTGAAGGGACTGGACGTAGCCTCGTTAACGGTGAACCAGTATAAAAACTGTGAGTTTTATTTTTAATTTTATCCGCTGCTAACTCTGTTTTTAATTATACATCAAGTTTTGTTTTAAAAGTATAAAAGCAGGAAAAATATTCAAGTTAAGTCAAACACAATTCAACCCCCCCCTTCTCGTGTTTGCACCTTCAGATATGTCCAGGTTCATTGCATCCATAGCAGATGATGTTTTTCTTGTCAGCTTCTTCTTTTCCTCTGTTGGAGTATTTGCCATTTTTCCTGGGAGCTTTCTTCATTCTGTTTTGCCACATCTTTGCAATCTGCTTGGTTATGTAAGCAAGATCATCATCTTCACAATCACTATCCTCTGATTCTGATACAACCTTTGCAGCTTTCTTCTATTTTGACTTAACGGCTAAAGTCTTCTTCTTCTTTGGTTCATCTACTTCCAGCTCTATTTCATGAGACCTGAGGGAGCTGATCAGATCTTCAAGCCTTAAGGTATTCAGATCTCTGGGATCCTGTACTGCAGTAACCTTTGGTCTCCATTTGGCTGGTAAGCTTCTGAGGATCTTCTTTACATGATCTGCAGTGGTGTAGCTTTTCTTTAATTCTTTTCAACCTCATACCAGAATCTGGAATCTACAGAACATTGCTTCAATGTCTTCATCCTCTTCCATCTTGAACAGCTCATACTGTTTGACCAGTATGTTTGCCTTTGTCTCTTGAACCTGTTGACTTCCTTCATAGGTCAGAACCAGACTATCATATATGCTTTTTGTTGTTTCCTTGTTGGTGCATCTGTCAAATTCTTTAAATGTGATAGCATTGATTATGATGGTTCTGGACTTGTGATGCAGCTTGTATAACTTCCTCTGGTTTGGATTCATATCTGCTACATCCAGTTCTTGACCAGTTTCATCTCCTGGTATAGTGGGAGCAGTGTAACCTTTGACTACCAAGGTCCAGAGATCAAGATCTTGGGAGATGAAGAAGTTTCTCATTTTGTCCTTCCAGTGTTCAAAGTGATCTCCATCAAATAGTGGTGGCCTGTTGATGTTGCCTCCAAATTTTTCTTTGGATTCTGACATGTTGAACCCCCTTGGACCTTTCCTCAAACACTGTTAAGTGCTCTGCCTTGAGACCGAGCTCTGATGCCAATTGAAGGTGCAAACACGAGAAGGGGGGTTGAATTGTGTTTGTAATACTTGAATTCTTTTTCTATTTTTGATGATTATTGAAAATCTGATATATAAGCAAGCAGAATTAGCAGCGGATAAAGTAAAATAATCAACACAAAGATTTATCCTGGTTCACCATTAACTAGGCTACATCCAATCCCTTCACCTTGAAGGATTTTTCCACTAATTCAACACCTCTGAATTACAACAGCACTACTGACCCTCCAAGTTAGTCTTCCCAAACAGTCTAACAATCCTAGACTTTTAAGGAACACAGCACCTTGACTTCACAAGTCAAGTCTTCTCCTACCAATCTGGCAACCCCATATTGCAGAAGGGGTTTCAACACCTTGAATCTAATTTCTAAGTCACCTGCTACTTCTTCTGACTCTTCAGATTGTAGACTCTACTTCAACAATATAGATATGCCACAAAGGAACGAAAAACAAGAGTACTTGCTTCTGGAAAGCTGATACTCACAATTAACCTCACTGAAAACTCGAGTGTTTGCCTCTGGAAGTTTATGACTCTTTTACTGATTTTCGATGACAAAGTGTTCTGCCTTGAGCCTCATTTTATAGATGAAAATTAGGGTTTCTTCCATGATCAAATTCGACCTGTATCTGTCCAGATTCTCTTGCAAAAATAACTTGGCCAATCGAGTTTGAGCTTTATGCTTCATCCGAACCTTTTTGCTTCAGATTTGTTCTAAAAGTAACTTTGGTCAATCCTGTTCTTGTTTAATTTTGGACCGTATCTTTCTTCCCTCCAATTGGTTTTAAATTCCCTCCAAGACTTCAATTTATTTTTGTATCAAAACCCCTTAATACTTTGATCAAATTTTTATCAAAATTTAATCAAGTCTTTTTCGAATTTTAATCGAGTCTTCACTGATTTTCATCGTGATTAAAATCTGGACCGTATGATCCTCTGATCTCGACCAACTCTGGACTATGTAATCTGATCTGCGCCAATTCTGTGATCCTCTGATCTCGGCCAACACTGGATCATGATACTTTAATCTGGACCATTGATCTTTTAATGTGAACATTTACCCTCTTATCTGGACCAACTCTGGATTGAGTCAGAATTAAATCTGGGCTTTTGATATTTTAATCTGGAGCATTGATCTTTTAATCTGGACATTTATCCTCTGATCTGGATCAAGTCTGGATTAAATCTGGACAATCATTTCTTCTGATCTGGACTGAGTTTTATGTTATGGACCATGCTATCTTCTGGTCTAGACCAAGTCATTTGTTCTGGACCAGTTATTTTCTGCTCTAGACCAAGTCTGGATTAAGTCTGGACTGATTCTTATATTCACGACCAAGCTATCTTCTTGTCAGGATTAAGTCAGGACCAAGTCTGACTTATGATACCTTCTGGTCTGGACCAAGTCTCCCTCTAACACGCTTCCTTCTGGTCTGGACCAGGTCTCCTTTTGGACTCTGCTTCCTTCTGAGTGGGCCAAGAAAGATATCCTCTAATGATGTTATTTGTCCTTTGATGACATCCTCTGATATCCTCTGAAGGTGTATCCTCTGGTGCCTTCAGGATGCATCCTATGGTACCCTCTGGATGTTTCCTCTGGCCGAACCTTCTGGTGACATTTCTATCCTCTTGTTTCCTCATCTTCTGCTTCTGATTTTATCTTCTGGTGATGTCATCTTCTGCCTCTGGTGACATCATCTTCTGGTGGCATTTTTCATTATTATCCTAAGTCAAAAATAAGATTACATAAAAGTACTTTTGTAAACATCAAAATTCTAAATATGGAACCAACTTGGTTCCAACATACTTGACTGGTATAGTCAAGGTGTTGTAGTTCCTCAAAACTTTGGGGTTGTCATGCTGTTTGGGAAGACTAACTTGAAAGGTCAGTGGTGTTGTAATTCAAAGGAGTTTGAATTAGTGAAAAGGCCTTCTGAAGGAAGGGACTGGACGTAGCCTAGTTAACGGTGAACCAGTATAAATTCAAGGTGTTCACTTTTATTATCCGTTGCTTATATACTCTAATTGCTTATTATTCAACTAATTAGCAAAAAGAATTAATTTTGGTCAAACATAATTCAACCCCCCTTCTTGTGTTGCACCTTCAAATGGTTCATCATTAAATGTCTTGCTGAAATCGACAATAGGAAAACTATTTTTTGATGGAGCATGTATAAAGCCTAGTGATATGGTGGTGAAAGTGTTTGATGGATCCATGAGACAAGTTATTGGCGAGATTGAGCTACTAGTTCAGATTGGACCCCATTACTTTGGAATAATCTTCCAAGTGATGGATGAAGGTGCAAACACGAGAAGGGGGGGTTGAATTGTGTTTGACTAACTTGAATACTTTTTTTGTTTTTGCAGTTTTAAAACAAAACTTGATGTTTGAAAAAAAAACAAAGTTAGCAGCGGATATAAAGTAAAAATAAAAACACAGAATTTTATATTGGTTCACCGTTAACGAGGCTACGTCCAGTCCCTTTACCTTGAAGGATTTCACGCCTTGAATCTAATTGCCAAATAATATGCTACCCCTTCTAACTCCCTCAGATTGTATACTCTACTTCAACAACTTAGATCTAACACAAGGGAAAGAAAATAACACGAGTGCTTGCTTCTAGAAACCTGGAACTCACAATTAACCTCAACTTAGATCTTCCAAGCTTAATTTTGAGTTGTATCTTGGTGGATTCTCTTGCAAAATTATCTTGACCAATCGGGCTTCACTTAATAAAAAACATATCTTTTTAAGCTTCAGATTTGCTTTCAAAAATAACTGGCCAATCATGTCTTTAGTTTCTTCCTGCCAACAGCTTGTGAACTCCCATACGACTTCACTTTATTTTTGTAACAAATCCTTTTAATACTTTGATCAAATTTAATTAAATCTCCACCATTAATCCTCATGATTAAATCTGGACCGTTTGATCTTGTGCTCTCATCCACATCTGGACCATACTAAGTGATCTGATGTGATCCTCTAATTTCGGCCAACCCTAGACCACACTTTCTGATCTTCTAATCTTCTGATCTCGACCAACCTGGACTTGCAAACTGATCTGTTGTGAACCTCTGATCTCGGCCAATGCTGGACCAGACATTCTGACTTTCTGATTTCGGCCAACACTGGGCCATGGTCTGATCTTCTAATCTCGGCCAACACTGGGCCATATACTTAAATCTGGACCATTGATCTGAATATCTTCCCTCTGATCTGGACCAATTCTCGACTTGGTCTGGATGAAACTGAAATTAAATCTGGACAAATAATATTTCAATCTGGACATTTTACCTTCTGATTTGGATGAGGTCTGGATCATATTTGGAAATCATTTCTTCTGGTCTGGACTTAGTTTCATACCCTGAACCATGCTATCTTCTGGTCTGGGTCAAATCTGGATTGAATCTTTTGTTCTGGACCCATTAATTTATCCTCTAATTAAGTCTGGATCAAGTCTGGGCTGTTTATCATTTCACAGCCAGGCCATCTTCTGGTCAGAATAACTTCTGGACTAAGTCTGACTTATGATTCCTTCTGGTCTGAATCATGTCTCCCCCTAGCAAGCTTCCTTCTAGTCTGGTCCAGGTCTCCTTCTGACTTTGCTTCCTTCTGATCTGGGCCAGCAAAGATATCCTTTGGTGATTTCAGGATGCATCCTCTGGTACCTTCTGGATGCATTATCTAGTGTCTTCATCTTCTGCCTCTGGAAACTTCATCTTCTGGTGGTTTTTAATGTAATAATTCAAGGTACAAAATAAGATTACATGGAGTGCTTTTGTAAACATCAAAATCCTAAGTACTTAGAACCAACTTGGTTCCAACAATGGATATTAAATCGGCGTACAGTTATCTTTTAATGAGACCGTGGATTCATGTTGCTGGAGCAGTGACATCCACTCTCCATCAAAAGCTAAACTTTATAGTGAAGAATAACCTAGTAATAATATCTAAGTAAGAATATTTGATATTGAGCCATCTATCTTCAACGGGCTACATTAGAGATACGGAAGAAGCCATAGAGACTTCCTTTCAAGCATTAGAAATCGCTAATGATGTCTTTATGGGTGAAGGACCTCACTTAAAGGAACCAAAGTTGTCTACCACATCATTGAAGTCTACCAAATCCATGTAAGAAGGAGGATTTTTTGTTAAGTTGGGGAAATTGTTAGATATACCATAAAATAATGATTGATACGGGTTGAGATATGTACCCACCAAAGCTGATAAAGAAAATGCAATGAAAGGAAAAAAGGAAAACAGTATGGTGCGTCTGGAAAACCAAACACTGAACTCACAGAAGATTCTTATTTGTGACATTCACCAAACCTTTCAAAGCGTCGGAATAACATATTGGTGATGATACCCTCAAATTAGTGTACCTTGTCTTCCGAATACCAACCTCAACAATTGGAAGATCATTGAGTTTCCCATGTTTATTAATTCATGCTCAAAGTAATTATGTATTTCAACTTCTTTTATTATGCCCGAGGCTATAAGGATAATTAATTAGCGCGCATGTATTTCAATTCCATACTTATTATTAATAAATGCATTTTGGAATTCTCCAACCGTTTCTTTTTCTTTTCCTTTTGGTTAAAGTTGCAACCTTTATTCATATTTTCTTTTTTCCTTTTTCTTCTTAATTTTAACAATGCAGAGTTGAAAATAAATATGTTGAAAATAGCAATGCTAGAACCCCTTCTTGTAATTTTGAACGCTCAATCAATCACGTTGATGAGGATTGTGAAGATGATTATGAGCCTCCCCTAGAACTAGAAAGGTTAATGGAACAAGAAGCTAAGGTAATCCAACCCTATCAAGAACCTGTTGAGGTAATCAATTTAGGGACTAAATATGATAAGAAAGAATTTCAAATTGGTATGTCTATAAAAGGAAGTGAACGAGAAAAGTTGGTTAAACTTTTATTGGACTATGTGCACGTCTTTGCATGGTCATATCATGATATGCTTGGGCTAGATACTAACATAGTTGAACACAAGCTACCACTCAAGCCTGAATGTTCTCCAATTAAACAAAAATTGAGGAGGATGAGGCCTGATATGTCACTTAAAATTAAAGAAGAGGTCAAAAAGCAATTTGATGTTGGTTTCTTAGTAGTAGCAAAATATCTGCAATGGGTGGCTAATATTTTCCCAGTTCCAAAAAAGGATAGAAAGGTTTGAATGTGTGTTGATTATCGGGATTTAAATAAAACTAGTCCTAAAGACGATTTTCCTTTGCCTCATATTGATGTCCTAGTGGATAGCACTACTCAATATTCTATTTTTTCCTTCATGGATGGTTTCTCATAGTACAATCAAATAAGATGGCCCCCAAGGATATGGAGAAAACTACATTCATCACACAATGGGGAACTTTCTGTTATAAAGTGATGTCATTTGGATTGAAGAATATTGGGGCAACCTATCAAAGAACAATGGTGACATTGCTTCACGACACGATGCATAAGGAGATAGAGGTTTATATGGACGATATGATTGCAAAGTCTTGGACCGAAGAAGATCATGTTGTTTACCTTAAAAAATTACTTGTGCAACTAAAGAAGTTCAAACTCCGTTTAAACCCTGCTAAATGCACTTTTAGCGTGAGATCGGGCAAGTTACTTGGGTTTATCGTTAGTCAAAAAGGGATACAAGTGGACCCAGATAAAGTAAGAGCAATACAAGAAATGTCGGCTCCACACACGGAAAAAGAAGTTTGTAGCTTTTTGGGTAGATTGAATTACATTGCTAGATTCATATCAAATCTAACTGAAACATGTGAGCCAATTTTTAAGTTGTTGCACAAAGACCAAAAGGTTGAATGGAATGAGAATTGTCAAAAAGCTTCTGAGAAGATTTAACAGTACTTGTTAAGACCTCCAGTTCCTAGAAAACCACTTATTATGTACTTAGTACTTAATGAGTCAATGGGTTGTGTGTTGGGGAAGCATGATGAATCTGGTAAGAAGGAGCATGCTATTTACAATTTGAGAAAAAAGTTCACTAGTTGTGAAACAAGATATTCACTGTTTGACCGAACATGTTGCACATTAGCGTAGGCTGCTCATCGACTGAGGCAATACATGTTATGTCATACAACTTGGTTGGTGTCTAAAATGGACCCAATTAAGTACATCTTTGAGAAACCTATTCTTACTAGAAGGATTGCTCGTTGGAAAATGTTGTTATCAGAATACGACTTGGTGTATGTTACATAGAAGGCTTTCAAAGGAAGCACATTAGTAGAGTACTTGGCCCAACAACCTGAAGAAGATTATCAATCAATGCAGTGTGAATTCCCTAACGAAGGCATAATGACTTTATTTGAAGACTGAATCATCTAATAAAGAAAAATGGACGTTGATGTTTGATGGTGCTTCTAATGCATTAGAGCATTGAATTGGAGCCATCTTGATTTCCCCAGAGAACCAATTCACTCCATTTACGGCTAGATTGTGTTTTAATTGCATAAACAATATTACAGAATACGAGGCATGTGCCATGGGAATTAAAGAAACCATTAAATCAAAGGTAAAAGTTCTTGAGGTAAATGGAGATTCATCGTTGGTTATCCATCAGGCAAAAGGAGAGTGGGAAACTCGAGATTCCAAATTGATTTTGTATCATACCCATATCAAAGAATTAACATAATACTTCGAGAAGATCCCTTTTCACCATATCCCTCAAGAAGGAAACCAATTGGCGAATGCCATAGCCACATTGTCATCAATGTTCAAAATAAGCACAGGTCAGGATGTGCCAGTAATAAAAATCCTCCAAAAGGATAAGCCAGCATATTGCTTATCAATAGAAGAGGAGCCTAACGGAAAACCAATGTTTTATGATATCAAATCCTATGTTAAGAATAAGGAATATCCATTGGGTATTTCAAAGAACGACAAAAGGGTTCTGAGGAGGTTGTCAATGAACTTCTTCTTAAACAATGATGTTCTTTATTAGAGAAACCATGATATGGTTCTCCTTAGACGTGTGGATAAAATGGAAGTAGAAAAAGTCATTCAAGAGGTTCACGAAGGTTCTTTTGGAACTCATGCAAATGGGCACGCAATGGCAAGAAAAATCTTAAGGGTTGGCTACTATTGTTTGACCATGGAGTCTCATTGCTTTAGTTATGTAAAGAAATGTGATAAACGTGAAATCCATGCTGATAAAGTACATGTACCGCCAACCTCTTTGAATGTCTTAACATCACCATGGCCATTATTAGGCGCATCGAACCTAGGGCTTCAAATGGGAACCAATTTATTGTAAGACCCGTAATTTTAAATTCTAATTTATGCAATTTCAAGGTATTTTGTGTTAAGATTACTTGGGCTTTTAGCCAATTTTAAATTATTTTGCAAATTAAGTACCAAAGACATTTATTTTTTAGATGTTTGTAATATGTTTAATATATGTATATATTTATATATATATATATTTTGAGACCGACTAAAATTGTTTGTCGAAGAATAATTTAATTATATTACAAGGAGTTTAATACTGGCCAGTTTATCAAAAAAATTTATCTGTCAATAAAGTTGCGACGAGAGTAGATATTTTATCAAAATAGTTTGAGATGTGAGTGAAGTTATGTGTGTAAGAGTATTTAGATATTTATGGGTTAGTTTTAATTATAATATATATAGTTGGTGAAATAGTGTGTATATATATATATATATATATATGTGTGTGTGTGTGTGTGTGAGAGAGGCAAAGGAAGCAAAAAGAGAAAAAAACATTTCCCCCATGTAAGACCCATAAATTTAAAAATTAAATTATGGATTTAATATTAAGTGTATTTTGGGGATATTTGTAAAATACTTAATATATGTATGTTTTGTGTGAATATATATATATAAATATTTATTTTTTGGAAGATGAATTAAAATTATTGGATGAAGAGTAAATTAATTTAATTACAAGTAATTAAATTATCGGACAGTTAATTAAGAGATTGTCAACTAATTGCGACGAAACCGGTTAAGTGCTCGAGGGTCCAGCAATATTATAATATTATTTTTGATGAGGTGGCACCCACATAGGCCTATATAAATGAAGGGGTGCACGAGCAAGGCAGAAAACACTTCATCCTCCATATTGCATGTAACAGTAACGTTCTTCTTCTTCCTCCCATTCTGATTTCTGTTTCCCGTTCAAAAAAAAAAAGTTGCTCAAAAGTGAGATTAATTGGAAATCCAAGCACCAAACCACCAAGTACCAAGAACAAAAGTTGTTCCTCTCCTCATTACGGAGCAAGAGAATCCACTTTGGTAGCGGCAAACGCAAACGGAAACTTCACCGACTTTTGTCGCGAAAACGTGAACGAGAGTAGAAACGTAACAGAGGTAAGGGCACCTTCCACTTTCTAGTTTGCATTAGGACTGTAAATGCATACTGTTATGGCATTAATGTTGTTTCATTACTGTTTTTGAAGAAAAAATGTTTTGCATGTCACTTTGAAGAGTGAAAAATGCATTATGTTGAGATTTTAACAATCTGTGATGTTGTAGTTTGGTGTTTACCTCGATGCTGTTTTGTTTGTGTGGGAAAGCTGAAAAATGTTTTGCATATTATTTTGAAGATGATCAAAATGCATGTTCATAAAATTGTTTTGCATTTTGTTATAAAATGCGAGAAATGCATTCCGTTGATGTTTGATGTTATGTGATGTTTGTTGTTTTGGCTGAAATACATCAGTGATGTTCTGTTTGTGCGAGAAAGCTGGAAAATGCTTTGCATGTTGTTTTAACTGTGTAAGAATACTGGAAAATACCTTGCATGTGTTTTGAGAAATGATCCAAATGTAAACGTGAAAAAATGTCTGTTTTGTGGGGGTTGTCATTCTGTTTTGGGTTATTTTGGTGTTGCTGATGTTTTCAAAAGAAAAGGACTTAAAATGATGAAAGTGCTTTTCTGGACAATCTGTTAATGATGAAACTTTTGAGATCTCTACTGATGTGAAAAATATTGATTTTTGCACTGTGACAGCTTCTGTATTCGAATACAAGGAAGCTGTATTCGAATACAGATTCGTGTTTTCCAGAAATCTCAGTTTAAACACTGTTTTATGGATTTTAAGAGTTGGGGAAACATTGAGAAGACTTATGATAAATAAGAATGGAGTTTTGAAATAATGAGAAGTGGTAATGATGCGATGCTTGAATGTTTAATTATTGATGTGATGATAATGAAATTATTGTGTTGAGATGTTTTGGGGAAATGATGGAAAGGCTAAATTTTACTGATGTTGCATACTTTTTTCAGTGAAGAGAAAACATTGCATGTTCATGCATTGCATAGTCAGGTGGTGACCGCGACGGGCCACAGAGTAATGCGTAAAGCGTGCTGATCTGTTGAGCGATTGCACGAGTGCTGGTCTGTTGAGCGACTGCACTGGTACTGGTCTGTTGAGCGACTATACCATGAAATGCGCAAAAACGTGCTGATCTGTTGAGCGATTGCACGAGTGCTGGTCTATTGAGCGACTGCACTGGTACTGGTCTGTTGAGCGACTGTTCTTTGGTATATGTAAACGTGCTGGTCTGTTGAGCGACTGCACGAGTGCTGGTCTGTTGAGCGACCGCATTGGTGCTGATCTGTGAGCGATTGCGCCCTGGTCATGTTGGCCATTAAAGTCAAACATATATAAATTGTGCTGGTCTGTGAGCGACTGCACCTTGGTAATTCCAAGAAGTTGAGTACATGAGCCTATACATATTGCATCGGGGTGGTTGACCGATGGGTCACGAATTGGATATATGTTGATGATTGGAAAATTGATGTGTGTAAGTACTTTATAAAATCTGAATTTCAGATGAATGATTGTGATTGCTAAAGTGATGGTTGTGCTTACAACATGTTTTCCTTATTAATTGGTTGCTGTTTGAAAAGGCATACATGTCATGAAATTTCAAAATGACCATCCTTATTTATCATCATTGTTATATGATATACCATGGATATATTTGTTACTGTGATATAAATGCTATGTGTTAATTGTTAATTTCGGTCGGTGACCCTTTACTATTATTGTGGAAATTGGGCTTTGCCCTTAGATGCCCCCCAAACCCATATTACCCGTGGGTCCCCAGACGACGAAAACGTCGCTCGATTTCATTGATCGTTTCGTGCCTACTACTTGGGTATTCGACCCCATCTCAAGCAGGACCACGTACACGGAGAGACTGAAGAGAACCTGCAGGACTAACGGAGTGGTGGACTATGTGGAGCACACCTATGTGAGGATTGACTTTCCTGTGCCTTCCAGATTGGTATTGGAGGCACACGGAATTTTTTAGGACGCGGAGCAGCCGACGAGAGGGGTTGAGACGGAGGCCACAGTGGGTGTGGTGACTCCTAACCCGGTGACTGAAGGAGCTGTACATAATACATAAGTGGAAGGGGAGAATCAAAGACCGACGCTAGTAGCAGATGATGTTCTAGGTCCATCTAAGACATCCGATGACTGCTTTGAGATTCCAGCACCGCCGAAGCGACCCCAATTGTATATTCATCTGACTTCGGAGGAGACCAATCCTTCCCTATATGATGAGGAGGAGGACGTTACGTCGAGGCGAGCTACGGAGTCGGACGAGACTTGCCTGGGCTGCAGAGGGAATCCCTGCTACTGTAGCTTTAGTGCATGATCAGTGTAGACTTTTTGTATAGGGTCTTGATTTCGGTGGATGTAATTTATTTTGGGAATTAATCTATGACTTTTCCGCTGTTTTCTTCCGCACTGTGATACTGTTTAGTGGGCCACAGGCCGGGTGTTCTATTTTGAGATGATATGACACTGTTCTTTTGAAATGTATTAATGTTTATTATTAATTTCCAAAGTTAAGTACCTAGTGATATTATGATGAAATTATTTAATTACGTTCATCGATTAATTTACGACGTACTATTTTATGAAATGAATTAGTGAAAATTATATTCTAATTCTTTTTGAATTAATTCTAAAAATTCTTTTATTTATTTAAAAAAAAAATACACTCGCGCTGTGTTTTAAACTCGGGGTGTTACACCCCACCTGCCCGCGAATTCTTCTTCTTCTCTTCTGTTTCGAAAAAACACTAAGTGTTGGTAGAAACACAAATCCTAAATTACTTCCTAGATCTAAGCTTCTATTCGAGAAGTGGCAAGAAGGAAAGTTACTCCTCTCCACACTACGGTACTAGTGAGCTAACTTTTGCGGCGTCGACACGAGTGAGAGTTTCGCCGTATTTGATCGCGGTAGCGAAAAACAGTTGAGAAAGCGTTAACGAAGGTAAGGGGCTCCTTCCAAATTTTTAGTTTGCATATAGGAACTCTAAATGTGTGATTGATGGATGATTTATATACGTTTGGTGTTCTTAACCGACTCATTATGGTTGTGTTGTCTTTGTTAAAGATGTTATTGTTGTTGTTGTTGAAGATGTTGTTGTTGATAAAGATATCATTGTTGTGTTGTTGATGATAAAGATGTTATTGTTGTGTTGTTATGGTTATCGACGTTGTTGGTAACGATTGGGTTTAAGAGATTGATTATATTGTGTTTGAGTTTGAGCTGAAGTTGAAAATTACATGAAAATTTGCATTGTTCGAAGTTGTATTCGAATACAGCCACGGCATATTCGGATACATTTATATGACGCACAGTTCTAATTTAAAATTTTTAACCTCATATTTGAATACGATACCTCCGTATTCGAATACAATTACGTGATTTTTGCCACTAACTCGTGTGGTATTCGAATACACGTGGATGTAGTCGAATACAAAAGTTTTGATTTTGCTACTGACTTGTCATCTATATTCGGCTACGAATACTCCGTCTTCGAATACATAACTGAATATTTTGCTACTAGCTTGTCATCTCTATTCGAATACAAATCTCCAGATTTTGCTACTGACTTCGCGTCTTTATTCGGCTACGAGAAGCTGTAGTCAAATACAACCTTATTTTTGTCAAAAATCCTATTTTTAAATATTTGTTTATGCACTTAATTACTTGGAAAACATTTTTAATGCTTATGATAAATTATATGAGGTTCTCTTAATATTGTTTCTTAATGGTTATGAAGTATTCGGGTTCATAGTTACATTTACGTACTGATTACAGTGAAGAGAGTCAGAGTACGCTCATGCATTTTGTAAGACCCTTAAATTTAAATTAAATTATGGCTTTAATATCAAGTGTATTTTGGAATATTTGTAAAATATTTGATATATGAAAATTTATATATACATAAATATTTTTTAGATTGATTAAAATTATTGGACGAAGGATAAATTCATTTAATGACGAGTAATTAAATATCGGGCATTTAATCAAGATTTTATCTGTCAACATAATTGCGACGGGAGTATTTAGTTGCTTGAGTGGCAAGTTTAATTATTATATTTTATATATATACATATGAGGTGGCAAGAGTATTTGTATATATATGTTTGCATGTGAGAAGCAAGGGAGGGAAAAATAGAAAATCAGAATCAGAAAGAGAAACACTTCCTCTCCTACCTGCTGCGCACCAGCTCATCTTTCTTCTTCTTCTTTTCTGTTTTGCTTGTGTTGGTAAAGAAAATAGAATTCTCAAAAGTCAAATTACTTGGAAATCCAAGCGTCGAAACAGAAAGTGTCAAGAAGGAAAGTTGTTCCTCTCATCGTTACGGTGTTAGAGAACCAACTTTGGAAGCGACGACGCGAGCGGGAGTTTCGCCGATTTTAGTCGCGGCAACGAAAATGAACAAGAAAACGTAACTAAGGTAAGGGGCACCTTCCAACTTTCTAGATTGCATATAGGGCTGTATATGCATGTTTGATGGATGATTGTTATGAGTTATGTGTGTTAAAAAAATCGTGTTGTTGTTTTGATACTGAAACTGCCTTGCATGCTGTTATGGATGATGAAAATGCATGTTGTTGAGTTGTTGTTGCTATTTTGTTTTGTTGCTGCCTTGGTTGATGCATTGATGATGTTTTGTTGTTGTGTTGATGAGTAGAATCATTGATGTTGTGTTGAGGATGTTCTGGGTTTTGTGGTACAAGAAATGGTGATTATGTTTTGGTGTTTGTGTTGGTTTTCAAAGAAAAGAAATTTGAAACTGTGTTGAAGTTTTCTGGAAAATCTCACTATTTTCGAAGGTGTATTCGAATACGGTATTGGTGTATTCGAATACATTTCTATAAAATTCCAGTTTTTATTCAAAGTTTGAATATATGACACACCGTATTCGAATACAAATACGTGATTTTTGCTTCTGACTTAGCATCTGTATTCGGCTACGACCCTGTCGTATTCGAATACAGAATTGTAATTTTTGCCACTGTTTTCGCATCTGTATTCGGCTACGACAACCTCGTATTCGAATACAGGATTGATGATTTTTGCCACTATTTTGGCATCTATATTCAAATATAAGGAAGCTGTATTCGAATACAAATTGATTTTTTTCAAAAATTCTATTTTTCAACATTGGTTTATGCACTTAATGAGTTGGGAAACATTTGGAAGGCGTATGACAAACTATATGAAGTTTTTGAGATGGTTTGAGGTGGTGATGGAGTGTCTGGATTTTAGATTGTATTTGCATACTGTTTTCAGTGAAGAGGAAACATAGCATGTCCATGCATTGCATAGTCAGGTGGTGACCGTGATGGGCCACAGAGTTGATGCGGTGACCGTGATGGGCCGCGAAGTTAAGTAGTAACTGTGATGGGTTATAAAGTAGTTTCGCGTGTATTAGACGGTCTATTCTATCCGGGTTCAGAGTGGTTCCACGTGTATTAGACGGTCCATTCTATCCGGGCTACGGAATGGCCGCGTGTTCGTGGTGGTCCATTCTATCTGTAAATCGTGCTGGTCCGTGAGAGATTGCACGTGTGCTGGTCCGTGAAAGACTGCACCTTGGTAATTCCAAGAGTTGTATACATTGGCATATACATATTGCATTGGGATGGTTGACTTGTGAGTCATGATTTGATATGAGTTGATGAGTGGAAATCGATGTGTGCAAGTATCTTATGAATTCTAAGTGCCAAGTGAGTTGTTGTGATTGTTAATTGTATTTGTACTTGCAACCTGATTTATATGTAAATTGGCTATTTTGCAAAGATGTAGATGTCATCCATTTTAGTAAGTGAGCATACTTATTTATCACTGTTGTTATAGCATTGAAATATGCCATGAATATAATTGTTATCTTTGACATAACTGTTATGTGGTAATTGTTAATTTCGATTGGTGACCCTTTACAATTATTGTAGAAAATTGGGCTTTGCCCTCAAATGATACCCAAACCCGTACCACCGACGGTTACACTAACGACGGAGACGTCGTTACTTTTCCTTGATCTTCACGTACGGAGTATTTATGGATGACGCAGAGGGTCCGACAGCTAGAGTGGAGAAGAGACTTGTAGAGGATGCGGTGGAAACACTTGCTACTGTAGTTTTAGTGCATGATCAGATCAGACTAGAATTTTGTATAGAGCCTAGTGTTAATGGCTGTATTTATTTATTTTGGGATCATTATATATCTTTTCCTTACTCTGATAATGTTTTGGTGGGTCCAGGATACATTTTTTGATGTATTTTATTTTGGTATATTTTGAATATCAATTTCCCAAAATTATCTTACTTGGTTATAATCATGGTGTAATTACTTAATTACTTTTGTCGTTTTGGATTACAACGAATTATTTTAAGACTCGAGGTATTACACATTTCATAGTTTGTGGTGACACTCGCGCTGTTTAAAACTCGGGGTGTTACACATTTCATAGTTTGTGGTGACTGCGATGGGCCACAGTGTCAGCGGTGACCGTGACGGGCTGTAAAGTTAAGTAGTGACCGTGATGGGCTATGGGGTGGTTCCACGTGATTAGATGGTCGATCTTATCCTTACGAGAATTTAACTTATGTGTAAGGCCTGTGATAGGCTACACTTTAAGTAAATCGTGCTAGTCTGTGATGCGATTGCACCATGGTAATTAGTACTAAGGCTTGTGATAAGCGGTACAATTATGATTTACGTCCTTCGAGGTGGGATTTGTCGTTAAGTGGTGACCGTGATGGGCCACGAATTTAAGTAGTGACCGTGATTGGCTACGGGGTGGTTCCACGTGATTAGATGGTCCATCTTATCCTTACGAGGATTTAACTTATGTGTAAGGCTTGTGATAGGCTACACCTTAAGTAAATCGTGTTAGTCTGTGATGTGACTGCACCATGGTAATTAGTACTAAGGCCTTTGATAGGCGGTAGAGTTATGATTTACGCCCTACGAGGAGGGTTTGGTTTTGTCCTGGAAATTCCAGAATCATGTGCACGGGCATATAAGCATTGCATTAGGGTGTGTGGCATGCGAGTCATGTTTTTTATGATCTGATATGTGAAAATGATATGTACAAGTACCTTAAATTCCAAGTTCCTAATAAGTTGTTGTGATTGATTGATTGTACTTTGGGGCTTGCAACATGATCTGTATTCTCAATCTTTTGTTTCATCGAAAACTTAGATGTTATACATTTTCAATAAGTAGGTATACTTATTTTGTCACTGTTGTTATCTTGATGGAGCTGTTATGTATGTATTATTGTCTTTTGACATAATCGTTAATTGTTAATTGTTATTTTCGGTTGGTGATCCTTTACATTATTGTGGAAAACTGGGCTTTGCCCTCAGATGATACCCGAGTTCGTTCCATCGACGGTTACCCTGACGACAGAGACGTCATTAGACTTCCCTAATTGACATACGTCGATTGCTTGGGTATACGACCCCATCTCAGGCAGGGCTACTTAAACGAGGAGGATGGTGAGTGAAGGTGCAATACAAGAAGCGGGGTTGAATTGTGTTTGACAAACTTTAATTCTTTTTGCTAATTAGTTGAATAATGAGCAATTAGAGTAAATAAGCAGTGGATAATAAAATTTGACACCTCGAATTTATATTGGTTCACCTTTAACTAAGCTACGTCTAGTCCCTTCCTTCAGATGGTCTTTTCACTAATTCAAACTCCTTTGAATTACAACACCACTAACCCTTCAAGCCAGTCTTCCCAAACAGCCTGACAACCCCAGACTTTTGAGGAACAACAACACCTTGACTATACCAGCCAAGTTTTCTCAAACAGTTTGACAACCTCAGACTTTTGAGGAACATCACAACCTTAAACCTACAAGCTAAGTCTTTTTCTAACAACTTGACAACCCCAGATTTTAGAAGGAACTTCAACACTATAGGATTTTATACAAGGGATCAAAATTAAAACTGAGTAACTACTTCTGGAAAGTTGATACTCACAATAAGCTTAACTTGAACTTGAGTGTTTGCTTCTGAAAAATTTGTCATGACAATCAGCCTCACACTCTAAGAAAAGAACACTTAGAAAATATTTATCTTTTAAGCAAGTGTTTCTCTCCTTTAAACACTTAGGAATTTTTGTTTGAGTTCTTCTATTTTTCGATGCGTTATTCTTCAGCATTAAGCCTCTATTTATAGTTGAAATTAGAGCTTCACTTTGATCTGTTGATTTACTTATGGAGTGTATTTCGATTGATTCTGTTTTGAGAATATTTTGGAGTATTTTGCTTAGATTCTGTTTTTGGGAGTCTTTTGCTCCGATTCTGTTTTGAGCATTTTGCTCAGATTCTGTTTTGACCATACTTTCAGCTAGATTTTGTTTCTGGAGTCTTTTGCTCCGATTCTGTTTTGAGAATTTTGCTCAAATTTTATTTTGAGCATACTTTCAGCTTCTAATGATGTAGCTTCTGATTTTTGCCTCTAATAAGATACTCTAGAATTATCCTCCGATGGGATCATCTGATTGTATCCTATAATGAGAACTTCTGATTATATCCTCTGATGGGATCTTCTTATGATATCCTCTAACAGGTTCCTCTAATGATATCCTCCGGTGATATCCTCTGGTAATATCCTCTAATGATATCCTCTGGTGATATCCTCTAATGATATCCTCTTGTGATCATCCTACTTCTGATTTGTATCTTCTGGTGACGTCATCTGATTACCATCCTCTCGTGACTTCATCCTGCTTCTGATTTGTATCTTCTAGTGATGTTGTCTTCATCTTCTTGTGGCATTTTTCATTCTTCTTCTAAGTCAAATATGTTATTTTCATAAAATACTTTTGTTAACATCAAAAATTTAAGTGAAAGAACCAACTTGGTGCCAACAGTGAGAACCGATAGAAGTGTCGGGGCAGTGTCGTATGTGGAATACACTTATGGGCGAGTCGACTTTCCTGAACCTTCAGGATTAGTACTCGAGGCAAATGGAGTATATACAGATGCAGAGAGTCCTGTAGTTGGAAATGAGACGGAGGCCACCGTAGCTGTGGTAACTCCTACAGTAGTAGCAGGGGAGGTGGTGGTTAGACCCGGAACGGACGAGAAGGGTAAGGGACCAATGCCAATGGGAGATGACATTTCAGGTCCGTCTAGGCCGGTCGGGGACCAGGGCTTTGTTGATGAACCACTGGTGCCTTGGTTGGTGTCACCGCGGAATGAGTCAAAGCTTCCACTTCTGGTGAACGATCCCCTACTTACTCACACTAAAGTAGAGGATTGTTTTGAGATTCCAGCGCCGCCGAAGCCACCTATATTGTGGGTGGATCTGACTTATGAGGAGATTGATCCTTCTATGGCTGATGAGGAGGATGTCACTTCGAGGAGAGATAATGCGTCAGATGACACTTGTGCATAGTGTGGCAGGCACCCTTGTTACTGTAGTTGTTAGTGGATGATCAGATTAGTTTTGTTGTATAGGGCCTTAGTGTTTTGGTGGTTGTACTTATTTGGTTTTGGGATGACTGTACTTTGACAGTGACTTTTGTTTATGGGTCTATGTTCCATTTTTTTGACGTGACCATAGGGGGAATAGCATTCTTGGAGCAGTACTTATGTGCAGGTATCTGCCGAGAAAACCCCCAGGGGTGTGAGCGATATCTGATAGGTCTCATAGCCCCGGTGTATTTTCTATTTGTATATTTTGAATTAACGTCCCAAAAACTATTTTAATTTATTTGAGTATATGGTGTAATTATTTATTTTTCTTGTCGTTTTGTGTTACGGCGTTTTATTTTAATAAGTGGTTTTTTTTTTAAAAGGAAAAAAAAATACACCCGCGCTGTTAAAAATCGGGATGTTACATTTATCCTAGTAACTATTGATTATTTCACAAAATGGGTTGAAGTTGATTCTTATGCCAACATGACGAAGAGCGTGGTGGTCAAATTCAGCAAGAGAGAATTGATTTGTCAATATGGGTTGCCAAATAAGATTATCACGGATAACACGACCAATTTGAACAACAAAATGATGAAGGAGTTATGTGATAGTTTCAAAATTCAGCACCATAATTCTTCGCCTTATTGTCCGAAAATAAATGGGGTTGTAGAAGGGGCAAATAAGAATATCAAGAAAATCATAAAAATATGGTAGAAACATATAAGGATTGACATGAAATACTTCCTTTTGCATTACATGGCTATAGAACATCCGTTCGCACCTCAACAGGGGCAACTCCTTTCTCATTGGTGTATGGAATGGAAGTGGTTCTTCCCATTGAAGTTGAAATCCCCTCGATCAGAGTCTTGATGGAAACAAAACTAGAAGAGGCAGAGTGGGTTCAATCACGATTTGACCAATTGAATCTCATAGAAGAAAAAATAATGATAGCTCTCTGTCATGGTCAGTTGTATCAAAAAAGACTTAAAAAAGTCTACGAGAAAAAAGCTCGTCCTTGAGAGTTTCAAGAAGGAGACTTAGTGTTAAAGAAAATATTGCCCATAAACAAGGACTCTCGTGGAAAATGGACCTCGAACTACGAGGGACCATATGTTGTGAAAAAGACTTTCTCTTAGGGAGCTCTAATACTCACATAAATGGCTGGATAGGAGTTTCCACTTCCAATAAATTCATATGCAGTCAAAAAATATTATGCTTAAAACAAAAAAACAAAAAAAAATTGAAAACGGGTTCGCTAGGTTGAAAACCTGAAAAAGAACCTAGTCAAAAGTTAGAGCATCCTGATGGATTGAAAACTTGGAAGAGCGGTCCATGCAAAAGTTAGGGATAAAAAAAATTCAAGCAGTTCAAACAGGGGAAATTATTATTCTTAGAAGCTGACCAACAAGAACTTCTAAATTACAAGAATGACTAGCGATTGTTATCTCTTCAACTAAAATAAGCATACTCATCCCTAAAGAAGAGCAGAATCATGAGGATGTTGATGAGCCTGACCAAGATGTTCAAAACATCAAAGAGCAGGATTAGCAGTTTGGATTCCCCGAAGGACCATTGATGATATCTGTGTTGACACAGTATAAACACCACGTGGCTCGTAGGATATGGGAAGGAGAGGTATACTTTAATTAATTGATTTTTTAATTAAGAATAAGTATATATTATATTTAGTACATTTTTTCAATGAAATTTAGGAAATGATTTTATTGTTATGTTCTTTAATTACTCGTAGGATCATAGTTCGTTGAAGGTGATCACACATGATTTGAAGCTGAAAAAGTTTGCTAAAGTACCTGTATCAGATATTGTACAACATTGGATTCGAGAATCTGGACTGGTACATATGTCTTCAACTTATTTGACTATGGCTAATGCTAGTCTGATATCTACCTTTGTAGATAGGTGGCATAGAGAGACCAGCTAGTTTCATATGCCATTTAGTGATATGACATTCACTTTGGACGACGTCACCACTCTTCTTCACATCCAACCCTGAGGTAGTTTTTTCGATGCACTTGTAAATATGAACATTAATAATGTTGCGAGAGCTGCACATGAGCTGTTGGGAGCAACTTGAGATGAAGTCGTTGTTGAGATTAAATATAACAAATATGCACAATATAGATTGCAATGGTTGTGTGATTTATATAAATGTCTCATTCAAATTAACATAATTGAGTGTGCTGCTAGAACGTACCTCCTGCATTAGTTGGCAACACTATTTTCACAGACAAGACACATACTCGTGTGGAGGCGAAATATGTTAGTTTGTTCATTGATTTAGATCACTGTCGGGACTATGCATGGGGTATTATAGTACCCCATTTTGTCCGACCAATTAAAAATAATTCAAATAAAAAAATAAAACAATAATATGTTTAATAAATATTTTTGCACTTTATTATAAAGTAAAAAACCGTCATTTTAAATCTGCTCCAATTTTGAGTCTATATGATTTCTGTTACATTACGTTTAACACCAAAATTAAAATAAGTAAATAAAACAAAAAATATTAAGTAAAAAAATGTATCTTTCTTATGTCTTCTCTCCTACCTACGTATCCGTACAACTTTGCTTTTGTACTATCTTTTCTTTCCCTCTTTTTTGCTTTCCTTATTTTTAATTTTTTTTTTTTGTTTTTCCTTCTTCTTTTCTATTTCTGCTGCAAGCTTGCAGCAGCCCCTCCCCCTATTTTTTATTTTTGTTTTTAGTTTAAGAAGGGTATTATTTTCACCATTTGAACACTCAATCAAAAAGATTAGCCACTTATTTCCTTAATTGTTTGAGATTGCTTAATTTTTGCTCAAAAATAATGAAAAATCCAGAACTCAATTTTATTTCATGGACTCACAGATTCATCACTTAAGCCTATAAATTGAGAACGAAAATCACTATTAGAGGAAATAAGTTCTTTTTTAGTACTAAAGATAAAAAAACAGAAAAATAGAGAGAGTAAGGAGTAGAAGAGAAACAACATATCAGAGGAAGAAAATACAAGATATAAGGTATTCTAAATCTCTTTAATATTAATATTATACATATATATATATATATATATCATTTCTTTTTTATTATCACAATATGTATACCAATAAAAAATTATGTTCATGATCTTGTTATGTTTATTTATTTATTTATATATTTTTCCTTCTTCAATATTCAATATTAGCAATAGTAAACTCAAAACAGATGAATAAAAAGTGAAAATATTAGAGAGAAAAATTAACAATAAATTAAATGAAAAACAAACAAACAAACCAAAAAGAGAAGATGAGGTTTAAAGTGGCGTTTTCATTGAAACGACCGACCGTTGCCGGCCACTGCTAGATTCCTTCTTGTTCTTTTTTTTTTTTTTTCTTCTTCCTTCTTCTGTTTCTTTTCTCTTCTTTCTTCTTACTTCTTTCTTCTTCCTTTCTTTTTTCTTTTTTCTTCTTTACAAAAAGGTAGTTTGGGTTTTAAGCCCAACTTTTTTTTGTTTATTTAATTATGTAGTCCTTTTTTTTTCTTTTTTGATAGATTCATTCTTTTATTTATATTATTATTTCTTTAACTAAATTTATATTCTAAGTTAAATTTCATTTTACTTTCTTCAAATTGGATGTTTAGTTTTTTTTTTTAATTTCTCCTAAAAAATACAAAGATAAATATTGAACGGTTAATTAGATGTGACATTTGTTAACCTTTGAGTTGTTAGGACGCCAGTCGTAACAATTTGGTATTTCTAAAACTCATATTCACAAATAAAATAATAAAATATTCTTGAATGAATTAAATTAGATGTAATATCTTTTTTGTATTCATTG
This sequence comes from Cicer cuneatum, assembly GCA_037974295.1. Classification (NCBI taxonomy): domain Eukaryota; kingdom Viridiplantae; phylum Streptophyta; class Magnoliopsida; order Fabales; family Fabaceae; genus Cicer; species Cicer cuneatum. Next base: position 24,064,320 of record JBBPBO010001986.1, on the reverse strand, counting down.
AGTTTTTGAGACACGAGTTGCCCAACTTAATAGTCCTAAAATTCGCATTTTAAAATAATTATTCAAATCAAGCAAACTCTTGTTTTTTTTGTGAAAAAACAATTTTATTTTTTATTTTTATCAACAACAAAATACATTATCATTAAAAACAATCAACACATCCGCATTTTCAACCAAATAACTACGTAGTTTTGATTTCTCCATCGCACCGGGAGATACGTAGGAACAAGATTACATTCTTGTCAAACACAATAATAAAATTTCCTTTCTTTTCCTTCTTTTTTTAAACACACTTTTATTTCAAAAATCACATATATAAATATTTGAAAATAATGAGAAATGAATATATTTATGTTAATATTAATTTTGCACAATTAATTGTAGGGTACCGTAATTTTTTAACAGATGTCATAGAGTGTTAATACATTCCCTACGCATAATCGACTCCTGAACTCAAAATTTGGTTTCAAGGGTCATTTTTTATTTTTAAAGGTTTTCCCAATATTTTCCCTATTTTAAAATAAAATTTGGTGGCGACTCCATTGATTTGATAAACGCTCGAAATTTAGGCCGCGACAGGTACCGCTGCATTGGTTGTGCTATATGACAACCTGGGAGATGGAGATGTTCATGACACTAGACAATTGGGAGGTTACATGACCCTATTACAAGTATATGATTTATATTAAGTTGTGTTATTTATTGATTAAGTTGTATTTTTAATTTACTAACTCGTCTTTAATTTTTGGTGCAATGCTAGATTTACGAGCACTTTCCTAGCATCTGTAAGCGGGGTGATAGTGGAACGGTTCCTGTGGATCTTCCAAGAGCACATAGGTGAACTGCAAAACACGCTGTTAAAGGTGGACTGATAACATATCGGTGGAGACTTGATGCTGTGTTGCTTGAGGATGTATTGTTTACACCATACGATGATGATCGAGCTAATCATCCTTTTGAAGCAACTTTGATGTTCTCCGGATACCTTCATTGGGGTGGTTGTCTCAGTCCCATATCTACTAGAGCAATGTCTTCAACAGTTTGGTTGTATTCAGTGCATTCCACATGACGCTCCTCAGGGGCCAAATATTATAGATTGGGAGTGGCAGAATACTATGAGAGCAGGTATAGCTACCTTTCGGAGGCTATATCCTCTAGCGATGTTTCCTGGAAAGGCCACTGCGGACTACTATGCATGGTACGTAATTGTTTCACATCCTTTGATCCTCCCTCCACCTACTGATGCTCCACCTTCCAGTCCACCGACTGCTGCTCCACCTTTCAGTCCACTGACTGCTGCTCCACCTTCTAGTCCACCTGCTGTTGCACATGATCCACATGTTCCATCATCCTCTGTACATGATGGTCCATTATCGGCACGATACCGTAGAGCATCTGACCTTTTATGTAGGGTCATACAGATGGTAAATCCAATGGGTGAGGTTCATGAAATATTAAGTGAGTTAATCCGCATGTTCCCGAGAGACGATTAGTAGATTGTGTTATGTATGATAAATATATTTTGTATTATAAATATTTTGTATAATGAATTTCTATTTTAATAATAATATTTTTTGTTATCTATGAATTTCTATTTTGTATAATGTACAATTGGAAAATTATAAGTAAATGATTAAAAGTTCAACTTTAACTCGTTACCAAAAAATAAATACATTCAACTTTGTATAATATATTCTAATAAGTAAATGATTAAAAGTTCAAACATATATTTTTATCTTCATTAAATGAAATACAAGATGATTTGCATTTTGCCCCAACATTTTTTCAATATGAAAACGATATAGCAAATGGATTGAAGTAGGAAATACAACACCAATAGCACTCATCATGGCAAGATCTTTATCCGTCACAATAACTTTAGAAATTAAACTCTCAAATAAGCAAATGCAAGTAAGCAAATGCAACCGAAAATGTCAAACTAGTAGATGTTACACCGACAATTTCAAACAATGGTAACCAATATCTATTTGTTTTGTATGTGCTATCACATATAAAAATATAATGAAACATGTTCAACAACTTTATACAATCAGGATGCGTCAAAAATATGTCTCTCAAAAGATCTGAATCCTGTCGTCTTCTTGTCCAATGCACATAATTTTCATTTTGTATTAACTTCAAGAGATGTTGTATTTCTGTGTACGAACCTATCAAAGATGATCGATAAGTACTCCTTGTTTTATATATTTGAGTGTAAATTGTGAGATTTTCTTTATTTATCTCTTTCAAAGCATTCAAAATGAATCTTGGTGCAAGCTTATACTTTGTCATGTCATTGACAAATTTTCTCTCCTCTTCATTTAAACGCCCCAAATATGAATGATCGTCTAAAGTATCCGCTAAATTGTGATTGTGTGTTCCACAATGAACACTAATTTTCCATCCTTCACGGATACTCAACGGTATACATCTGAGTGTAAATGAACATTTTTCCTTGTAAGAACAAGTTACTATTGATTTTGATTTTGATTAATATCTTCCACCTCTTTCACATTCCAAAATTAATTTGTCTTTTCTTCCTCTCTTTCTGGTAGTTTTATCAAATTGAATGGTAATAATTAAACTTTCATTTTACCTTCCAATAGTTTTTGCCCATTCAAATACAGCTTATACTTTGTCATGTCATTGACAAATTTTCTCTCCTCTTCATTTAAACGCCCCAAATATGAATGATCGTCTAAAGTATCCGCTAAATCGTGATTGTGTGTTCCACAATGAACACTAAGTTTCCATCCTTCACGGATACTCAATGGTATACATCTGAGTTTAAATGAACACTTTTCCTTGTAAGAACAAGTTACTGTTGATTTTGATTTTGATTTTGATTTATATCTTCCACCTCTTTCACATCCCAAAATTAATTTGTCTTTTCTTCCTCTCTTTCTGGTAGTTTTATCAGATTGAATGGCAACAATTAAAATTTTATTTTACCTTCCAATAGTTTTTGCCCATTCAAATACATCATCTCGAGAGGGAAATATCTATAAAATATATTTCAAATAATACATCAATATATGTTTATACATTAAAAACTAAAACTTATAAAATCAATTATCATTATATTATCTGATCAGTGGTGAATTTATCTGTAGAATCTATAGTTGGTATTGTAGCAGGAACCTCAACTCTACTCATACCTAATTTAAAAAAATATACTAAATTTATTTAATACTAATATTTTAAATACAATATTTAAAATAAAAAATTTAATTATTTTTCAAATATTATACTACATTTCGAAACTTTCAGCATAATTGAAAATTTTGAAGATTTTACTATTTTGAAAATTTCAAACTTTCGAAAGTTTTGAAAAATTTGAAATTTTATATTTCAAAAGTTTCGAATTGCTCGAAAGTTTTGAAAATCTTGAAAATTTATATTTTGAAAATTTCAAAATTTTCTACTTCAGAAGTATGAAACATTCGAAAGTATGAAAAATCACTTACTTTTTCGAATTCGAAGATTTGGAAACTTTTGAAGGTTATGGTGAATTATGTAAGTTTTGAAAGAAGGGGTGAAAAATTGAGTGGTAAAAATTTTTGAGGGTTTTATAGATAGTAAAAAGGACAAAAATATATTTTCACGTGGGTTGGGGGTGAGAAGTTTAGGTGGGGGGTTCATGGTAGAAATCTTAAGAAGCAATTGATGCCACTAACCTGATCTAATTGACCCACAATTTGTGCTGTCAATTTGAAAAACCCACTAAATATTGGGCTCAACCCACATGTTAGAGGGGCAAAAAAATTTCATATTTAAAAAGACCCCAAAAAAGAAAGTCTCCAATGCTAAAAAGCTTCTAAAATTGTGTGGGCTTAGTGTGGCGATGGGTCCACTTTTTTTTAAAAAATATTTTGACGAATTTTTTTCTTAAAATTTTTCAATAAAAAAGTTTCAATTTTTTCTCGAATTGAAATTTTTTTAATTCAAGAAAAAGAATTTGATTTTTTCGAGAAAATTTTTAAAAACTTTTCTAACAAAATTTTTTAAGAAAAAATATTTTTTAAAATTTTTTTAAAAAATAAATTTCAAAAATTTTTCAAGAAAAAAAAATTTCGAGATTAACAAAATATTGGGCATATAAGTCCATAAAAAATAATAAAATGATTGGTTAATAAATCTTATAAAAGAAACTTTGGAGTTTGGGATTTTTTTGAGAGCTCTACCCACAATCATGTTTGATGGCACTCCCATGCTTTTGTCACTCCATCTTCCTTTGGTTCCCTCTGATTATCTCTTCATCCATCAAATTGCTTTTGTAGTACTATGTCTCTCTTATATTATTGATGCATCAGTATGTTTTACACCATTTTGGTACCAATTCAAGATATTTTTCTAATTTTCATTGCTTTGTTTGAAAATTGATAATGGGATTTTTAAGTTATTTATGGGCTTCGCTTCAAACTCGAGGTATAGATATTTGTTGTCTGCACAAAACCAAATTTTTGGTGAGTGTTACTTCATGTGTTTATGTGTTTTGTGGGTGAAGTGTGAAAAGCGCTGCTGTAGATTTAATAGATGTAAAATAGAGTAAATATAAATTTTTAACTTTTAAATTTTAATCATTTGTTAAACAAAAATATAATTTTTAATTCTTATAAAATTATTATACATGTAGTTGTAGTCTCGTTAAGTGAACATATATTTTTTAATGAAGTTTTTTTTAAACATATTTACAATAATATAAAAAGTTTCTTGACAAAAAATAAGTTTAAAATTCGATTTTTAGGTCTATATTTTTGCTACTTTTATTTTGAGTTTTTTATATTTTAAAAATTCATATTTAATTCATCTAAAATTAAAATATAATTTTTTGTGAAAAAACTTTCTATAATGTTCTAAATATGCTTGCAAAAAACATTCAAAATATTTAAAGTTGAAAGACAATTATATATATTTCATTTCAGTAGAGATTAAAATTGTTTTTTAGACAATTTTTATAAAAACTAAAAATTATAATTTAATTTTATAAAATTAAAATTAAAATGTTAAAATTTTATAAGCACTTAAAACATATTTTACCCTTATATTTATTGTAAAAAAAATCGAAAACGAAATATAAAAAGTGAGAAAAGATAAAGTAATTATTTAGCACAAGATATAAAACAAAATTTAGGAGAAAATAAAGTTAGAAAGATAAAAACAAATCTGAAAAGGATAATTTAAGAAAAATATATCTCTTTACATATATAGATGTTGTTGGATTCGATGATAAAAGATAGTTCAAAGTTTTGTTTGAATATTATTTTTAAAATATAATAATATCTAAAAACATTTAATAATATATTTTTTTGTTGCAAAACATTTAAATATTTTTTATGGATTTATAATATTATTTAAATTTTTAGTTTGAATATTAACAACATCCCTATCTCACAATAAGAAGAGTCCTTGTACAAGAATAAAACAAGTGACGATCTCCTGAAAAACCTACCATTCAGTTTTGACCGCCTTTAAAAGCCTCACTTTTCCGTTTTTTATTTTTATTTTTTGTTACCACGCTTACTCCTTCCCTTTCCTATTCAATCGTTCTTCTCTCTCTTGCCAGGTTCTCTCTCTCTCAACCACGAATTAATTTAATATGTATAAACCCTAATTTCACACACAAACTACACTCTTCAGGTTCTCGCCTCACTCTCCAACTCATAAATCCATTTTTTTTTCACATGTATGCGTCACTGTTGAATTGATGAGTTTGTTTTGATACTCTTATGATTTTTTATCATGATTTGGATTTGCTTGTTTTATTGCAGGGAAAATTGAGGGAAAAATCCCTCCCTTTTTTTTTTCTTTTTTTTTTTTTGGTACTTCAAATTTGTTTTTGAGAAATTAAGGGTTGGGATTTATGTCCTTCAATCAATCAAAGTCCGATAACCGACGATCCGGCCGATCCGCCAGCTTTAATCAACAGCGAGGTTTCTCCGGTGGTTCCTACGTTAACAAGAGCGGCACCGGCGCGGCTGCGCCTTCACCCTCACTCTCGTCTTCTCGGAGGTTAGTTTCGTAGGCTTTCCAAATTCATGTTTTTGTTGGTTTTGCTTCCTTTTCTATTTTAGATAATGTCGTGTTGTTTTCAGTGTTGTTAAAACATTATAGATTTTACTTTTAGCTCCTGTAATTTTTTGTTTTTGTTTTTAATTCTTGCAGAATAACACATTGTTTTGTTTTTGTTTAAACATTATACATTTTACTTATAGATTTTGGTTTTGGTGGTTGTTGTTTTATTTTAGTTCCTCATATTAGAATTGGTCTTTATTGTATGTTTGTAATCCAATATTCTACATATTATAAGGATCAATTCTAGCATAAACAAATGTGTCAGAACCTAAAAATAAAACAAGAAGAACCAAAAGGAAAAAAGTTGTATATTTGCGTAAAACAACAATAAAGTTTTTTAGGAACTAAACAAAAAATTGTATTTTTGCAGAGACTAAATACTTATTTAAACGAACATTAAATGATTATAAGCGTTTTTTCTTTCTTCTGTTTTATTGAATACTGATTGTTGTTTGTGTTAGTTTTAACAAGAAGTCTAATAATCATGCACAAGGTGGACCATCTAGGGTAAACCCTCCCCCAGCCAATTCAGCTGAGTTTAATTATGCTTCTGCAGTCCGGACAACACCAAATGGTTCCCATGTACAGCCGCAATTTCATGGTAAGCTTGGACCTGACAATAGTTTTTTTGAGTGATTGGTTATGTAATGTTGTTTCAGTAGAATTACTTACCTTCCATTTTATAGTGGAAGAAGCTGCTGGTTTTTATATATATAGAAATCAAGTGTCAATGTGTGATTATCTTTTGTGGATGATACTCATCTTAGTCATCTATGTCGTATCATAGGTGGATCTGATGCATCAGTTACTAATGCAACTGCCAAGCCATCTGAATCATCAGCTGCACAGAGGAGCACTAGAGTTGTTCCTAAAGCTCCTCCTACTTCTCAATCTCCCCCCGTGAGTTCTGATTCAGCAGCACCTACAACCCCTCCTAAGAGTATGTTATTATTACTTATGTAGGTTTTTATAAAAATAAAATACGTAAGATTTGGAATAATGTTTTATCTAAGTTTTGCTGTCTTCCCCAGGTGATGCATCCATAGCATTCCCTGTGCAATTTGGATCTATTAGTCCAGGAATTATGAATGGGATGGCAGTAAGTTTTTCATCTGCAAGTTACATAACACACACTCGACATTTAGTAATACCCTAATGCCTGGAATTTTAACAGAAGTTGATCATCTGTTATAATATATGCAGATTCCTGCTCGCACAAGCTCGGCTCCTCCTAATTTAGATGAGCAGAAGCGTGATCAGGTGTGCTATTTATTCTTTCTTTCTTTTCCCTTTCATTTCCTTGTTATTTGTACAACAGTGTAGAATATGGATTTACCACCACTGCCTAATCCTTAAGATTTAAGCACGAAAGAGGATGTAATTGGTGGTCACTCATTCTGACACCACTTAGGATATTCTTTTCCATCTGACAAAGGAGTACATCTATATGTTTTTAATCAATTTTGTTGAAGATCATGTAGTCTCCTTATTTTCACATCAATGCAAGTATTTTTTTTAAGTCTAACTTCATAACTTTCAGGTTCGTCATGATTCTTCAAGAACTGTGCCTTCTGTACCAACACCTCCTGTTCCAAAGCAGCTGCCAGCGAATAAGGATACTGGTGTCACAGGCCAATCTAAGGCTGGGGAGACTCACACTGGTACAAGGCCAAAAAAGGATACTCAAGTTCTACCTCCAGCAAGCTTGATGCAGAAGCCTGCTGTTATTCCTCTACCTGGAATTTCAATGGCAATGCCATATCATCAGTCACCAGCACCCTTACGCTTTGGTGCTGCTAATCCACAAATTCATTCTCAAGGTATGTCAACAGCACCTCCTCAAATGCCTTTGCCGATGCCGTTACCTATTGGAAATGCTGGACAAGTGCAGCAACAGATATTCGTTCCAAGTATTCAACCTCATCCTATTCATCATCAAGGAATCATACATCAAGGCCAACATATAGGTTACAGTCCTCAAATTGGTCATCAGTTTCCCCATCAGTTAGGCAACATGGGCATCAACCCACAATATTCCCCACAACAAGGAGGAAAATTTGCTGTACCTCGTAAAACTACTCCTGTGAAAATAACTCACCCTGATACACACGAAGAACTTAGACTTGATAAAAGGGCTGATAATGGTGGGTCTTCTGGTGCTAGGTCTCATTCTGGCATGCCTTCTCAATCTCCATCTGTCCAGCCATTTGCTGCTTCTCATCCTAGGGGTAACTATGCATCCAATCCTCTCTTTTATCAAGCTCCTAATTCTCTTCCGTTATCAAGTAGCCAGATTACCCCCAACACTCAGCCACCAATATTAAGTTATGCAGTGAACCATGGTCAACAAAATGGTGGTTTCACGAATTCATCATCATCTCATAATTCCCTGCCTGTAAATAAAATAGTCACTTCTATTTCTGGCAATGTTCAACCACCAAATCTAGAAATTTCCTGTGATGTGCTGAATGCAATCTCATCAACTATGTCTGGAGCATCTTCTGTGTCTATAAAGCCAAGTGGTGGGTCTGGTGTTGTGAACTCATCATTTGCCAATTCCAGTATTTCTGGTGCTCAAAAGGGTGGATCTCCTAGTTCCTCGATAACATTTAGTGATGTTTGCTCTTCTGTGCCGCCGAAAGGGCCTGAAATTTGTTCCGGAATCTCTATGGAACAATCTACTGCTGCATCTTCTGAGAAGCTTACATCAGCTTCCGTGTTGCCTTCTTCATCTGCTTTGAGTGAGGATTCTGCACCAGTTGTAACCAATAATGAAGGCATAAAAAAGGAATCTCTTAGTAGGTCAAATTCTCTGAAGGATAATCAGAAGAAACTACAAAAGAAAGGCCAATTGCAGCATCAGGTACAAAAGTGCTAGGTTGTTCAAATATCCTTTTGCTAATTTGATCTCAGTTTGTTTCAAGTCTTGTGAATATTTTTATTTTTTCCCCCTCACAGGTGACTGTACAATCTTCTGATGTGGCTAATGAACCATCCTTAGCTGTTTCTGAAACTGTAGGAGCTAAAACAATCCATTTTGCAGCAATTGCTGGTGAAGATATATTAGCAGCAGCTTCAGGCACATTATCAGCTACCAGTGAGAACATGCCTACTACGGCAGTTGAAGAAAAGACCAATAGTTCTACACAGGTTTCTACTTGTGCTTCGGCTGTAGGACCTGTTACTCAAGCTGTGGATAGTTTGAACAAACATAAGAGTGCTGAGGTAGATGATTTAGCCCAAGAGGATAAACTGTTAAGCCATAACATTTTGGGAAAGGGCGATAAATCTGAAATTTCAAATCTTCAGAGATGTAAAAATGCCAGTGACGGTGGGACAGAATTTAATCAACTCAAACAAGGTGTTACAGAGTTAAGTACTGGGGATGTAACTATAAAAATTGGACAGCATAGGCAGGGTGAATCTGCAAGTTACAGCACAGAATGTGACCAGATGACTAATAATTTAGGCATGTCTACCTCTACTGCATTGGATTCTAAAGGTGTCTCTCTAAACAGAAATGATAGTGTAGTTAGTAATGAAGCTGTTTCTACAACTTCTGGCTCATCAGATCAGCAATCTTCTGATCTTATAGAAACGACTTCAAAACATTGGAAGTATAGTTCTAAAGATGCTGGTAGTGGCTCGTTGTCTCTTCCAGAGGCATCAGGTACTAAGGACAAACCAATTTTAGAACCAAGCAAGGCGAAAGCTATGTCAAAAGGAAAAAAGAAACGAAAGGAGGTTCTTCTGAAAGCAGATGCTGCCGGGTCAACATCTGATCTTTATAATGCGTATAAGAGACCAGAGGAGAGGAAAGAGACTGTTGAAAGCTCAGAGAACACTGGAAGTGTTTCTAATTCTGGAGATTCAAAGCAGTTGCCTGTGGATGCTGCCCAGCAAGATGCAATTGCAAATAAACAAGGTGGGAAGAGTAAGGCTGAACTTGAGGACTGGGAGGATGCTGCCGACATGTCCACACCAAAGCTTGAAGTATCAGATCCAATACAACAGGTTAGCGACGGAAGTGCGGTTACCGATAAAAAGTACTCTCGAGATTTCCTTTTGAAATTTGCAGAGCAATGCACTGATCTTCCTGAAGGGTTTGAAATCATGGCAGACATAGCTGAAACTTTGATGAGTTCCAATATTGGCTCTCGTGTTATTGGACGTGATTCACATCCTTCTACTGGAAGAAACGCAGATATGTCAGGTGGGATGTCGCGGATGGATCGTCGTGGGAGTGGTGTTATTGAAGACGATAAATGGAGTAAAGTTTCTGGTGCCTTCCATTCTGATATTCGTTTAGATGGAATTGGAGGTAATACAGGATTTCGACCTGGCCAAGGAGGCAATTTTGGTGTTTTAAGGAATCCACGCACACCGACTACTATGCAATATGGTGGAGGGATTCTTTCTGGGCCAATGCAATCCATGATAAATCAGGGAGGAATGCAAAGAAATAGCCCTGATGGTGAAAGGTGGCAGCGTGCTGCTAGCTTCCAGCAGAGGGGTTTAATTCCATCTCCTTCTTCTCAATCTCCTTTACCGACGATCCACAAAGCTGAGAAGAAGTATGAGGTGGGTAAAGTTACAGATGAAGAACAGGCCAAGCAGAGGCAGTTGAAAGCTATATTAAACAAGTTAACTCCCCAGAATTTTGAGAAGCTTTTTGAGCAGGTAAAATCAGTTAATATTGACAATGTGGTCACTCTCACTGGTGTCATCTCACAAATCTTTGAAAAGGCCTTGATGGAACCTACCTTTTGTGAAATGTATGCCACTTTCTGTTCTCATCTGGCAGCTGCATTACCTGATCTCAGTCAAGACAATGAGAAGATAACATTCAAAAGATTATTATTGAATAAGTGCCAAGAAGAATTTGAGAGGGGTGAAAGAGAGCAAGAAGAAGCCAATAAAGCTGATGAGGGTGAGGTGAAGCAGTCTGATGAGGAAAGAGAAGCGAAACGAACCAAGGCTCGAAGACGAATGTTGGGTAATATCAGATTGATTGGAGAACTGTATAAGAAGAAAATGTTGACAGAGAGGATAATGCACGAGTGCATCAAAAAGTTACTGGGTCAGTTTCAGGATCCTGATGAAGAAGATATCGAAGCTTTATGCAAATTGATGAGTACTATTGGGGAGATGATTGACCATCCCAAAGCCAAGGAACATATGGATGTATATTTTGAAAGAATGAAATCATTATCAAACAACATGAGTTTATCTTCTAGGGTTAGGTTCATGTTAAAGGATGCCATTGATTTGAGAAAGAATAAATGGCAACAAAGGAGAAAAGTTGAAGGTCCAAAGAAAATTGAAGAGGTGCACCGAGATGCTTCGCAAGAGAGGCAGGCCCAAGCTGGTAGGCTGGGTCGAGGTCCAGGTATTAGTGCGGCAAGAAGGATGCCTATGGATTTTGGTCCAAAAGGTTCATCTATGTTGACTTCTCCTAATGCCCAGATTGGTGGACTGCGTGGGTTGCCTACTCATGGTCGTGGATATGGTTCTCAGGATGTTCGTGGGGGTGAAAGGCAATCTTATGAGACCAGGACGCTATCTATTCCATTGCCTCAAAGGCCTTTGGGTGATGACCCAATAACCTTGGGACCACAGGGTGGTCTTGCTAGAGGAATGTCTATTAGAAGTCCTTCTGCAGTTTCAAATTTGATTGGTCTTGATGGTTACAGTAATTTACCGGAGCGCCCTTCATATAGCTCTAGGGAGGACGCTAATCCAAGATATGTTCAGGATAGATTTGTTGGTTCAACTACTTATGATCAATCAATTAATGAAGAGCATAATATGAATTATGGTAACAAGGACTTGAGAAATGCTGATAGGATTATTGATAGACCTGTTGTAAATCCACCTCTTGCCCATGCACAAGGGACAGTAGGATCCCAGAATACCTCAGAAAAGGGTTGGTCAGAAGAGCAACTACAGAATATGTCTATGGCAGCAATTAAAGAATACTATAGGTACTGCTTTCTCTTCACATGGTTACTATTCATTTTATGCTTGTGCTAAATATGTATTTTTCTGAGATACGTGATTTCTAGTTGGTATTTATCATTCTGTTGAAAGTATGATGGAAACTAGGTTGTAAATCTTTGATATTGGCGCGGAGCGCCGGTCCCAAAACCGATATAACAGATTGAGAGATATCCATTATTGTGAGACTAAAAAACAGTTCACAAACCAAACATTAATTTTAACAGGATACATGAATACTCAAATAGGAAAATATACGAAATTAAAGGGTAATCATACTTAATAATTATAATTAACTCTGGTCATTTGTCATTAGCATTAAAAATAAAAAACCCAATAGAACTTTACTACTATTTAATGTTCTAAAACAGAAGAATAGGAGAAAAGAACAACAGAGGAAAGTAAACCAACCAACAGAACAGAACACGCAGAAGAAGGAAAGGAAACCACAGAACAGAAGCAGAGAACGATGCTTCATGCAATGATGAAGAAGATTTCGCTGAACAGAGTAGTTGGGCTTCGCAGAACAGAACTAGAACCAGCAGGAGAACAAAGGTTCGTGCAAAGAAGATGGTTTTGCAGATGAAACATGTTCTCAAAGGAGGAATAATTAAATAGGCCACTTAAAATAATTCGAAAAGATAACTATACTCCTATATAACAGAACGAATTTTAAAAGGAACATTTGGTATTCACGGGTGAACCCTAGAAGGTGCACATGAAATAGCAAACACGCCGTGATTTCACAGCTATCTGACCACAATTAGCGACTCCAAACGCCGTGCCTGCTGAACATGGCTCGCTGGCGGGAAATGTCACAGTGAACACCGATCATGGCGCAATTGACAACATAGCTGGAAACTAGTAATTGTTAACCCGAACGAAATGCATATTTCAAATGCATATGACGTACACAACCATATTTTATAGCTATATAATTAGGCATAGTGTATGGGAACTTGTCTATTTAACTTTTGCAAAGCTTAAATTTCCAATACAAAATTTCCTTTTTTATTTCTTAACAAGTGTCCTAAGGAGATGAGCTGACATTGTATAGCTATATAATTATTATAAAGGTACAAATACAAGTGGATGAGTTGTTTTCTAATTTGTGTAGTGTTAATATGGTGATTTATTTTTCCGTCATCTTGTCTTGTCACAATGATCTGATTGTAAGTTATAATTCAATTCAGTGCTAGAGATCTGAACGAAGTTGTTTTATGCGTCAAAGATCTGAACTCTCCAAGCTTTCATCCTTCCATGGTTTCTCTCTGGATCAAAGATTCGTTCGAGAGAAGGGACACAGAGAGAGATCTTTTAGCCAAACTGCTGATCGACCTTGCGAAACCTCATGGTGGCACCTTAAGTCATGCCCAACTCATCGAAGGGTGAGATTTATTTTATAACTTGTATTCAGATCTGTCAATGTGAATTTTAAAAATTTGAAATTGTTGCTCATTCCTATTTATCTTGGCCAGGTTTGAATCTGTTCTAACTTCTTTGGAAGATGTGGTTACGGATGCACCGAAAGCACCGGAGTTTCTTGGCTGCATTTTCGCCAAAGCTATTACAGAGCATGTAGTCTCTTTGGAAGAGATTGGGCGGCTAATTCATGATGGTGGAGAGGAACCAGGAAGCCTCTTACAAATTGGACTTGCAGCTGATGTTCTTGGGAGCACCTTGGAAGTGATACAAACTGACAAGGGCGCTGCCTTTTTGAATAAGATCCAGACAAGCTCCAACTTGCAGTTGCAGACTTTCCAGCCACCTGAACCAATTAAATCACTGAAGCTAGAAAAATTTATTTAGGGATAGAGATGGTGAAATTTTATTTATGTCTTAGTGCTGTTAGGATACTCCAATTTGCAAATATTCTCTTCTCCGCAGGGTGGTGATGGGGATAATTTTATGCTCGGAATTCTGTTAAAATAATATTTTCTCTGCAATTGTGGAAAACACAGTTAAGCATCAGAAATTTTAGGTTGGGATATACTAGCATAATGTTCGTCATGGATTTTACATTTTTTTAATAGCATTGAATTGCAGCAACAAAGTTTATTTATACAAAAAGGTTTCTCTGGTTTAGGGAAGAAGTGTGCGGCAATGCAGGTTGCCTAATGGTGCATAATTTTAAAATATGTTGATGTTGGCTATTTATGTATGTATGTACTAGTTTCCTATTTATGTAAATGGGCATAACACAGAACAAGTTAATGAGTTCTAATAGGTGTTTTTTAGTTTCGTTTGAAATGGCTAAAATTCAATTTTACATTTTGACCCTATACATTATCTTGAAAAAAATAGTCAAATTACTAATTGTGTAGTATATTGGTAAAGACAGCACTATGAGCTATGATGTTTAGGTGGTGGATTATATCTCTACCCCACAAAATTTCTAAAAATCTAAATTTGCCCTTGACTTTTAAATAACTAATTAAAAAAATCTCCGACCTGGTAGAATTATAAATGTATTTTAAAAAATTCAAAATTAAATTTATCTTAACATAAATATATTATATAAAACTTAAAGTTGAGTTTTTAAGAGGTTTAAATGTTGTTTGATACATTTGAAAAGTGGATAAATGTCTCTCCAAACGCCAAAATTTAGAAACATTGAGAGCACAAATGTTTCTAGGGTTTGTAAGGGAAGAAAATTGATTTTTCGATTCTAGGAAAAATCAAGGGCAAGAATGGTGGATTGATTCTTATCGTCAAAGCATATAGGAGGTATGTATTATTAGAATGTTGTGTGTATTAAATTTATTTTCATTTTTGGGATTTGCTATATGTAAAGATTAATTTAGTTATTTCTTTTTGTTATTGATTTGATTCTTTTTTGGTAGCAGTGAGGTAGTGTTGTATTTTTTTTTTTTATATTTGAAGGAGTTTTGTTGAAATGGGTTCTTTATGTTTGTGGGCCACTATGACTTCTTCACATTCCTTTTTTGTATTTGGAGTTTTGGATTGTTTTGTTTTTTCTTTT